>JAMPIV010008949.1:0-245263 GCA_024509875.1 Oreohelix idahoensis | reverse complement strand
ATTGATTGATTGATATGGCCAAAAAAATGATGCCCTTATAAGGAGATATTTGTAAACAATGGGATATCCGAGAATACAGTACAGTTTATTTAGTACGCTTTTTGTTTTTAAGGGTGTGTATTACATTATTTAAAAAAAAAGGAAAAATATAACTAAACACAATTTCAACCAGTAAAAGGTTATAACAGTTATATTTCAGCTGAGATTATAATGTCAATAAGTCGTCCCCAAGTGAGATGTTCACTATTGCGGATATACGTAAACTATTCAGTATGAAAGTTAACTATTGTGGATAAAAGTTAACTATTGCGGATAAAAGTTAACTATTGCGGATAGATGTTATAATAATAATAATAATAATAATAGCCCCTTCAGTCATAACTGACTATGGGAATGCGCCCCTGAGGTGACAGCCCTCAGCTGCTTATTTTCCTGGTGCTCCTTTCGACGTTTTCTGCTCACCTCTGCTTCTTGTGTGAGCCTCTCTTCGCCCAATCTGAGGTGGCGCCGTAAATAGCATCGCCACTTAGTGCGATCGGCAGCTTCATCCTCCCATGTTGCTGGATCCATGTCCAGTGCCCTCATATCTCTCTTGCACACATCTTTGAACCTCAGCTGTGGTCGCCCAACTGTTCTCTTGCCATCTGCTAATTGTCCGTAGAAGATATCTTTTGGGATGCGACCATCTTCCATGCGGCGAACATGGCCAAGCCAGCGAAGTCTGCGCTGTCTAAGAAGCGTATACATACTTTGAAGGCCAGCACGTGACAACACCTCGACATTCGTCACTTTATCTTTCCACGAGATGCCGAGGATGCGGCGTAGACACCGCAAATGGAAGGTATTGAGCCTTCTTTCTTGCTTAGCATAGGTCGTCCAGGTCTCGCTGCCATATAGGAGTGTGCTGGTGACGCAGGCATTATATACCGCAGCTTTGGTCTCCATTGTGAGTTTAGAGTTTCCCCAAACACGCGATGTGAGGCGGGCAAAGGTAGCTGCAGCTTTGCCAATGCGGCTGTCGATTTCTGTATCCAGTGAGAGTTTGTCATTGATGGTAGACCCTAGGTATGTGAAGTGGTGCACCACTGCCAATTCATAGTTATCGATAGTGATAACTGGTGCAGCACCCACATCCTGACTCAGCACATTCGTTTTCTTTAGACTTATTGTGAGGCCAAAGTCCTTGCATGCTTTAGTGAAGCGATTCATCAAGCTCTGAAGCTCCTGTTGGCTTTGAGTGACGACTGCAGCATCATCAGCGAACAACAAGTCTCTTATAGTGACCCTTCTGATTTTTGTTTTTGCCTTCAGCCTTGAAAGATTAAACAGACGGCCATCTGACCTAGTGTGAAGACATATTCCTTCAGTTGCATCTCTGAATGCATGTTTCAAGAGTAAGGCAAAGAAGATTCCAAAGAGGGTCGGAGCCAGAACACAGCCTTGTTTAACGCCACTTCGTATATCAAAGGGCTGTGACGTGCTTCCAGCATATTGGACTGTTCCCTTCATGCCGTCATGGAATGACTTTATCATTTCCAGCATTTTAGAAGGGCAGCCTATTTTCAGGAGGATTTTAAAGAGTCCATCCCTACTAACCAGGTCGAATGCTTTTGTGAGGTCTATAAAGGCGATATATAGTGGTCTTTTCTGCTCTCTTGATTTTTCCTGAAGCTGGCGGAGAGAGAAGATCATGTCTGTTGTTGATCTGCCAGCTCGGAATCCACACTGTGACTCTGGATATATGCGCTCAGCTAACTTGTGTAGTCGCATTAAGATGGCTTTGGCAAAAACCTTACCAACAATACTAAGAAGAGAGATGCCTCTGTAGTTATTGCAATCACTTCTGTCTCCTTTATTTTTATACAGTGTTACAATCTTGGCATCTCGCATGTCTTGAGGAATAGTTGTCTCTTCCCAGCACTGGCACAGCATCCTATGCAGGGGATGTAATAGCGTGCTCTTACAGCATTTGATTAAATCAGGAGGAATCCCATCACTGCCTGGTGCTTTGCCAGAGGCCAAGCTATCAATGGCCTTGCTGAGTTCCTCTAATGTTGGTTCGGCATCCAGCTCCTCCATAGTTGGCAGACTGTTGATACCATCAATGGCTGCAGGCGTAACGGTATTGTCTCTAGCGTAAAGCTCAGAGTAGTGCTCGACCCACCTCTCCATCTGCTTACCCTTATCGGTTAGCTTCTCTCCGCTGATGGTTTTTAGCGGTGCCGTCTTACTTTTATGGGGGCCAAGTGCTTTCTTTATGCCGTCATACATTTGTCTAATGTTGCCTGTTTGCGCTGCGATCTGGATGCTCTCACTGAGCTGGAGCCAGTAGTCATTTGCACAGCGTCGAGCAGTTTGTTGAACTTTGCTTCTCGTAGCCCTCAGGATCTGTAGGGTTCTGGCACTCGGTGAATGTTTGTACTCATTCATAGCACTGCGCTTAGCTTCAATGACAGGTGCCATCACATCTGATGAAGCATCAAACCAGTCATTTGACTTTGCTGTTTTCTTACCAAAGGTGGCAAGTGCAGTACTTTGAATGGTGTTCCGTAGATGCTCCCAGTTCTCTGTAATAGTATCACCATGCTGAGGGCTACTGAGCACTTTCTCGAGGGTCGCAGTGAATTGAGCGATCATGAAAGGGTCTGACATCTTGCTGGTATTAATGCGTGGTTTCCCTTCATGTCTGACACGATAGAGTTTTCTTGGTTGTGCTCTGATTTTGCAGCAAACCAAGGAGTGATCTGTATCACAGTCTGCACTATGGTACGAGCGCGTGGAGAGCACAGACCTGAGGAGTGGCCTTCTGACGAGAATCAGGTCAAGTTGGTGCCAGTGCTTGGATCGTGGGTGTCTCCATGACACCTTATGCTGGGGTTTTGTCTGAAAGTAGGTGTTGGTCACGCAGAGGTCATGGTGGACGCACAACTCTAAGAGCCGTTGTCCATTTTCATTCATCTTGCCAATACCAAACCTGCCCAGACATGAAGGCCATGAAACATTATCGGCACCCACTCTAGCGTTAAAGTCACCAAGGAGAACAAGCTGTTCTTGCCTAGGTATGCTTTTGATAATTGCTGTTAGATTCTCGTAGAACTCATCTTTAGCTTCTGAGGCAGAGTACAGAGTAGGAGCATACACACTGACAAGGGTGATGGGACCTGTGCTAGTTTGCAGGCGGAGCGTTAACAGGCGTTCTGATCCATTCTCGCCTGGTTCAACCATTTTAGTTAGCGATTTATTGACCGCAAAACCTACTCCGTGTTCTCTAGCTTTATTAAGATCTTTCCCTTGCCAATAAAATGTGTAGTCCTTCTCGCTCACCGTTCCAGAGCCCACCATTCGTGTTTCCTGAAGTGCAGCTATATCCACCTGAAGTCGTTTAAGCTCATCATTAATTATGGCTGTCTTCCTTACATCATTTACATCCTGTAGGTTTTCGGATAGTCCAGTCAACATAGTCCGGACGTTCCAGCATCCCAATCTGAGAGTTTGCTTATTTCTATTTTTTCGATAATTGCTTGGTGCAAAGTTTTCTGTCCACAGTTCGGGTTTGACCCTAATCCCCATGCACCCAATGGGGAAAGCAGACAGTGGCGGGACAATACCTTATTGACTGGGGGCTGCCCAGCTTGAAGCGGGCGGTAGCTGTCCAGTGAAATCCTAGAACCTCTCCCACTGTCGGAAGTAGCCCCTGGCGCCATGCCCTACGCCAATTGGGCAAAATGCTTATAACCGGTAACTGCTACTTCCCGTGTTTTGCCGACACCTATAGGGTGAAGCTGGAGTGTCCTCTCCAGGGCGCGAGCTTGGGCACAGTTATATGGAGATCAAGCTGTTGCCCATGCAGCATGTTCCCCCTCTCCACACAGCCGGTAGATCCAAAGGAACGGCAGTAGCCGATACAGTTTGGTACCAGCCATGTCGCAGGAGTTGCCAGAATTATGTCGAATCGACATTAGACTGCCTTAGGGACTCCGACTCCGGATTTATCCTCAGGGTTTACTCCCGAAGCCAATTCCATAAATGGATATTCCCGCAACGCAGCGGTGGTTTGAATTCAGAGTTCATTCTCTTAGATAAGCTACCAACCAAGGATCACGAGCCCTATCTGCCCGAAGCTGCTGGTTTTAAGGCGCCAGTCGCTCGCCTTTGCCCCTTCTCCCGTCAGTGGAAACAGTTCCGCCGGGCTCAAATTGAGCCACACGTGAAGGCCGGGAGCTGGACTTGGTTGTCAGAGGCTGTTTGAGGCGCGTGCCATAGAAGTATTTTATCTGCAGTGAGAGCTTATCCTCACTACAACTCCCGGCAATAACAACCTTTGGAACCAGATAGATGTTAAGTATTGCAGATAAAAGATAAGTATTGCAGATACATGTTAAGTATTGCAAATAAAAGTTAACTATTGCAGATAAAAGCTAACTATTGCGGCTAGTGCGTAAAATGGATAACTATTACGGATACAATTAAATTATGATGATAACAGTTAATTATTGCGGGTAAAAATAAAAACTTCTTTTATGAAGCAAGCAAGTGTGACGTCACATTTTTCTAAACACCCCTCCCCCTATCGTCACAAAATTACGATTCCCCCCCCCACCCCCCATTAACCCCTTACTGCGTGATGCCTTATGTAGCTGACTGATAATATGTGGATATATGCCACCACGGATAACATCTGGATGCGGGTGCTATGTTTTAGAGTCGTGTACTGGTCATCGCTGAAGCAGGTCTTCTTTAGATTACTTCTGCACCATTAAATCAACCTGTCATGTTGACATCGAGTGGGAGTGTCAAGTAACGCGAATGGTGTGATAGTTCTGTGTAATAGACCACTTGATAATATTTCTCACACACTCTTATGCAAGGCAATGACGACTTGAACTGCAGCGGGCATTTCACACCGTTTAATAGGGACGCACACATCAGGACAGCACGGAACATAGTCTTGGGAACATGTTGACATATATATCATTAGGCATTTGAACAGTAGATCATATTTCATGCAGCATTCAAATATGATGGAAGATATAAGGAATCATTCAATGTTCTGGCAGACTATGGCCACATCCCCTAACTGACTGAACGCATCAGTGGGTGTGGGTGTGTAAACATATAAAGAGGTCACTGGCAGAACCTTTTCCTTGGCTAAGTTCTCCAGCGACATATAGCAAATATTTATGTAATAAAGTTAAACCACGATAGGGGTTTTCATATTAATGAGATCTCCATATCACTGTCCGATAATAAGTTTGGTATACTGTTCTCAGGACAGCGATCCATAACGATGGCAAGAAAACAAGATGGCTACCTTCCTGAGTTTCGCTCACTCACCCAGCAGAAGGATAATGATAAGCCAAAGTTAATTCACAATTTGAATATCAATAATTTCCTAGAGTTTCCCTACAGTTCCACATTACTAAGGTTGTTACATGTAGACATCAGCTCTGTTGGGAAACCTGTCATCTTCAATGGTATATCAACGACCAACGATGTTCGAAAATACGACTCCATCTAGGCCTAACCACGTAGAGATCATCAAAAGAAAGGGTCTGGTATTACCTGGAGTCCGAATTAATAACAAAGTGCATGAGGAGAATCTCTGATAAATAGACTCTTGCAGAAAAACAAACTTCTCCTGGAAAAACATGCACAAATCACTTTTCAACCCTTAAAAGGGACCAGCCCAAAGAAACACACTCAGCATATTCAGGCGGCATTATCGAGACTCACTACGCATGCCTCGAAAAACGAATACCTGCCCCAGTGTTCGGCACAAAGAATATAGTCCGACCTAAACATACAAAGATATATAATATAAGACTGAATCTTCTTGTACTAGACAAGTAATACATATAAATTCAGGCCATAAACATATTGAACAAGATTAATCTATTTTCTGGCCCTAACAAATGAGAAATTACATAAATTCGGTATTCATCCGCGAAATCAATATTCAAGGGGAGATCATCCACATAATCAAAAGTATAAATCAAATCATGGATGATATAACTTTGACTGTAACAAAAGTAATCTCTTTTTCATATCAATTAGTCATGTCGTAATCTTTGTAATCTGTGCGTCAAAAATATGTGCGCAACAGATTACCACACCCCCCGGGGAAAAAAATGGTACATTTTTTTTTGAAATACATCTAGGAGGATTATACAACAGGCTCACAACGCACGAATAACAATGCGCAGATGATAAGCATTCCAAATAAATGTAACGCCTAATGTGAGGCTATGTCGTCCTATGGCACGACAAGTGAGAATATATCTCAAGATCTTAGGGAAAGTATTTCTCTAAGTATAAATATTTCCAGAGAGGTGTCACCAACGCACCCTACAATACTGGCAATGCCACAATTTCTACAATAGTTATCCAAAAATTTCATCTTAGGTATTTTAACATCATGATTATCAAAGACGAAAAAAACATCAAAAGACCAGCGGTGAATATACATCAATGAACCGCTAAGTAGTGATACAATCAATATATATGATATATTACATGTGTGTACATATTTTAGTATAGAAAAAGTGTAGTAGAGTTAGATCTGTAAAAATATCAGGATCTAACGGTTAGGTGGAATCATGTGGGCATCTAGATAAGATATCTGCCATCACATTTTCTGAACCACGGATAGCTTGCACCGAAAAATGAAAAGGCTGAAGAGCAATCGCGTATCGTGTTGATCTTGCGCTCTTCAGATTTTTACTCTGAATAGCCGTAAGAGCTTTCTGGTCAGTTTCCACAATGAAATGCGCGCCAAGAAGAAATCTTTGAAGTTTCAGGATTGACCAAACCATAGCCAATAACTCACGGTCTAGGACCGAGTAATCCTTCTCTGCGGCATTTAGTTTCCGAGAAATATACATCACAGGATGCAGAGTTCCGGAGTACTCTTGCATTAGTGCTGCTCCAATCCCTGTTAATGAAGCGTCACTACGAAGAATAAATGTCTTATCTTTAGTAAATAATAATAATAAATTCTTTAAGCGCCAAACACGGCGCATAAGGCAGAAACCAGTGCTCTCCAGGTTGTTCGTTGTGACGCCACTCCTCTTAGCTCTTGCACATTATTTAGGCCCAACGTTCTTCCTTCTCTTATTATTGTTCTTCTGAGTGTTTCTTTTGGTCTTCCTTTTTTCCGCTTACCCTCAGGAACCCAAGTGAGCGCCTGTAGTGGTATTCTGTTGTTTTGCATTCGTAGGACATGACCGATATATGACCATCGTCTTTTCCTTATATAGTCGGAGACATATTTCTGCCTAGAGTCTTCTCTTATTTGTCGATTAGTCTTGAATTCTTTCCAACTGATGTTCATGAGTTTTCTAAGACATTTGTTCTCGAATGTATTCAGCTTGTTCTCCAATGATTTTGTTATTTTCCAACTCTCACAGCCGTATGTTAACACTGAGATAACATTTGAATTAAACAGACGAAGCTTGGTATGTATATTCAATGATCGTAATTTCCAAATGTTAGATAATCTATTGAAGGCGCTAGCTGCCAAAGCAATTCTAGTATGGATTTCTCTTGTTGTGTCACCATCCTGAGTCATTTTACTGCCTAAATAATTGAAACTTTCAACTTTCTGTAGTTTTTTTTTCCCCGTTCAAGATGATATCAAAGGTCTCGTTAGAAAAGTTCATAGCTTTAGTTTTAGAGGCATTTATTTGGAGACCAATTTTAACCGAGAGATGACACAAATTATTTATTGCTTCTTGGGATTGTCTTGGTGTTGAACTTAAGAATGCTACATCATCTGCGAAATCCAGGTCCCCCAGGAATTTTCCATTTGTCCATTTTATACCCAATTGTTCATTGTGGGTATAGTTTCTCATAACCCAATCAATAGCTATTCCAAAAAGTAGTGGTGACATAATACAGCCTTGTTTCACCCCTGTTTCTACTGTAAACCATTCTGTATTCCCTTTATTTGTTCTAACACAACATCTTGCATTGTCATATAGCGCTTTGATTATATTCACATATTTTGTTGGAAAACCATAGATTGTAAGTATCTTCCACAATGATGGGCGGTGTAGACTATCAAAGGTTTTTTGAAAATCGACGAAGGTGATAATAAGTGGCGATTGCCTTTCCACTGATTCTTCTATAATTGTTCTTAGTGTGAATATTTGATCAATACATGATCGTTTCGGCCTGAAACCCGCTTGTTCTTCTCTGATCTTTTCGTCAGCATGCAATTTAAGTCTTTCTAACATCATGCAACATAATAATTTTTCCAGGTACTGATAATAGAGATATACCACGCCAGTTATTACAGTCTGATAGATCACCTTTCTTCGGTAACTTTACAATAATACTGTCTTTCCATTGTGGTGGTGGTTGTTCTTCTCTCCATACTTCATTTATAATATCTAAAATTCTCAAGAGGTTGTTGTCATTAACTGCTTTAATCATTTCCCCTGAAATTTCGTCAACTCCAGCAGCTTTAAAATTTTTTAATCTTTTAACGGCTTGTTTGATCTCGTCCAGCGTGAATTCATCGCAAGTTATTGGCAAGGTGGTTGTGGATGTTTCATTATTAAAATCAGGTGTTACTGTTGGTGGTGGTCTGTTTAGCACCTCCATGAAGTGCTCAGCCCATCTCTTCATTTGTTCTTTTTCTGTTGGTATTGAATTCCCTAATTTACCTTTAACAGGTGTTTCCATAGCAGTAGGCTGGTGACATAGTTGTTTTGTAATTTGATAAAGGCACCTACTATTACCAGTTCTTGCAGCATTTTCAGCTTCTACGGCCAGTTCATTGATGAAATGTCTTTTATCTCTTCGAGTTTTTTGTCTTCACTTCTTTATTTAACAAGTTATAAGTTAGTTTGCAAGATTCAACTGCATTATGTGTACTTGCCGCTAGTAGTTTAAGTTTTGCTGTTTTTCTTTCTTGTATTTTATCCCAAGTATCTTCTCTCATCCATTTTTTCTTTTTATGTACTAGGTATCCGGTGGTCGCTACAGCTGCTTCTGTCATTGCTGTTCTCAGTTGTTCCCATTTAGTATCGATTGTCTTGGTGGTGATATCATTGTCAATTTTGCCTAAAGCATCGAAATAGTTGTTCATTTTGACATTATATTCCTTCTTTATATCATTTGATTGGAGTCTGTGTACATCTATTCTTCTATTTTTTTTCGGTTGGTATAACTTCTTCAGTTTAATTCTCATTTTAGCTATGCAGAGGTTATGATCGCTTCCGATCTCTGCACCTCTGTATGCTCTGACGTCTTGAACTGATGAGCGAAATTTAGCGCTTATGCAGAAGTGATCTATCTGGTTCTTAGTTCTGCCATCAGGTGAATTCCATGTTATCTTGTGGATATTCTTATGTGGAAAGATGGTGTCTGCCACAACGAGGTTTGATATTTCACAAAGTTCTAGAAGTCTTTCGCCATTTTGATTCATACAGCCTATGCCATGAGTACCGAGATATCTTTGTACTCCATCGTTGTTGTCACCTACTTTGGCGTTAAAATCACCCATGACTGCTATTATGTCATGCTTGGGTATTGTGTTGATGGTACTTAGAAGTGCTTCATAGAAGTCATCTTTTGTGGTATCAAGAGCGTCGTTAGTTGGTGCATAACATTGTACAATTGAGAGCTTGAAAAATCGTGTCTGAAATCTAGCTAATATTAGCCTCTCATTGATAGGTACCCAGCTGATAAGCGATGCTGCTGCTTTCTGTGTCATTAGGATGGCTACTCCCTCTGTGTGACGATTATCATTACTACCAGAGTATATAATTTGCTTTTTTTCTTCTGAAATATATTTTATGCCCTTCCCCGTCCATCTACACTCGCTGACACCCAATAAGTCCAACTTATAATTATCCATTTCTTTAATTACTTCTTCCAATTTTCCGTCTTGATACATAGTTCTTACATTCCAGTACATTCTTTAGTAGGTAACACTAAAATAGGTGAAGTAGAAAACATAGTTTTAACCTTATCCAAAGAGGATTGACATTCTTGAGTCCAATGGACTATATTAGGAGACCCTTTTTTTAACAAAGAAGAAAGAGGTGACATGATTGAGGACAGATTCGGGATGAATAGTCCATAAAATTGTATGATACCCAAGAGACTTCGCACTTGCTTTTTAGTCTTAGGAATAGAAATGTTAAGTATTTTACTTGTATTATGGTCCTCTGTTTTTTAAGAAACCATGACCAACACGGTGACCTAAGAAAGATATTTCGCTAAAACCAATACAAGCTTTAGATGGTTTTGCTGTCAGGTTATGCTCGCGTAAGATAGACAATAGTTCATTTAACCCATTATAGTGATCTTCCCAAGTATCACTCAAAAGACAGATGTCATCAAGATATGCAATGACATCTGAGCGATGAGATAGGATTCTACGCATCATGCGTACGAATGTTGGAGGGGCGTTCATAAGGCCGAAAGGCATGAAATTCCATTGGAACAGACCCCTTGGTGTCGAAAAAGCAGTAAATGGTTTGGCGTGTTCGGATAGAGGAACTTGCCAATATCCCTTAGACAAATCAAGTTTAGTGAAGAAATGAGAATTCGATAGTCTAGTAAGTAGCTCTTCTAGTAAAGGCATAGGTTCAGCATCAAATTTCGTCACTTGGTTCAATTTGCGATAATCAACGCACAGACGTATGTTATTGTCTTTTTTCCGTACAATAACCATCGGCGAAGAATATGCTGATGTGGATGGTTCAATTATTTTCAGATCTATCATCTCATCCAACTCTTTCTCAACCTCAGCTTGAAAATGTATCGGGATAGGATACGGTCTGACTCTTATAGGATTATGGTCAGTAAGTATAATATCATGTTCCATGACATCAGTTTGACCAGGGATGTCAGTAAGGACATCCTGAAATTGTTGTAACATAGTAAAAACTTGTTTCTGTTCTCCTGGAGATAACTCGGGAGAAACCGTAACATCTTTCCATGACTCATTAGAATGAAGTGGAATCATCGGAAAAGGAAGATTCACATCCGAGAAACTCGTTTCCTCATCCTGTATCACTGACAGTGATGAGTAATGTCCATGTGGGACTGGAGAATTGTCCGTTGCCTGGAAAACAGGTTGTAAATAATCCGGACGTTGATGGAATTCCGTAAGCATGTTGATGTGGAAGGTTTTATGCTTCCCGTCAATATCGACGATATAGTCAACGTCGGAAACTTTTGATATTACATTGTACGGATCTTTCCAAGAAATAAGAAGTCTGTTTTCCCTACAAGGTAGCAAGACAAATGCTTTGTCACCCGGACAAAGTTGTCGCAAGCATCTCTTCTTATTGGCAAATTGCCTTGCCTTCTGTTTCGCAAATTCAGAAGAAGCAGTTGCCAATTTGCATGCTTCGATAATCTTGTGTCTAAGTGCAATGACATATTCGTAAGAGGATTTTGTGTCATCGACAATATTATCAGCAGTTATAAGGTCATGAAGTAATGACATAGGACCTCGCGGTTTCGCACCAAAAACAAGTTCAAAGGGAGAAAATCCTGTATGTTCGTTGGCGACCTCTCTGTATGCAAAGAGAGCCGCGGGTAAAACCCTGTCCCAATCCTGAGGATGATTTTCAGTTATCTTACCTAACATGTTTTTCAGCGTTCTATTCAGACGTTCTACCATCCCATTAGACATAGGATGATAAATACTACTCAGAGATCTCTCTATCTTAAGAGTCGACATCACTTGAGACATGGTATCCGATATGAGTTGTGTACCATGGTCTGATAATATTTCTCCTGGGAATCCCAGACGAGAAAATATGAGCCAAAGAGCATCTGCAATATCGGCAGTAGTTATGCTCTTCAGAGGAATAGCCTCTGGCCAACGTCTGCACATATCCACACACGTCAAGATAAATTGGTGTCCTCTAGCAGACTTTGTCTTAAATGGACCGATGATGTCTATCGCCATTTTTTGAAATGGTCGAATTGGAATATCTGCAGCCTGAATAGGTGCAGCATGGCGTGGACCTTTGGATTTAACTTCTTGACATACCTTACAAGATCGACAATAAATTCCTATGTCCTTGTTCACAAAAGGCCAAACGAAAAATTCAAGAACTCTTGATTTAGTACGGGAAAAACCCATATGCCCAGCACACTGTGAATCATGAGCGTGCTGTAAGATTTTAACTCTCATATTTTTGGGCACAAGAATTTGAGAATGACTGGACTTAGCGGAGTCTTGTACCATACGTACAAGTACGCCATTCTTCATCGTAATCCAAGATTTACGATTTGTATCTTTATTCGGATCACCTTTTGTTGCTAGCGTGAAGAATTTTTTTAAAGTAGGATCATCTTCCTGTTTCTTTATGAATGAGTAACGAGAAATTTCCAAGGGACCACCTTGGTTCTGTGTATCGTTATCTTCAGAAGGTGAAGATTGAGGAACGTTAAGAGCTTGAGCCCTAGTGACTACAGCATTAGCAGTTTGCATATTCCTATTTTCCCAATCAACAATTTGTTGCGGAGTGCATTCTTTCACTCCATGAATGCGACCGATTATAAGATCAGCGATCGGATTCGGGAGAAGACATGCGTGCACATCTCCTGTAAAGAAGGGAGTAGCAATGTTGACAATGGCAGTAGAGTACTTCTCCAATGTGCCACCAAATGTTACGCATTTGATTACTTTGCCAGTGGCTCGAGAAGGATCTATGAGTGACTGCCTCACTCCAATGGTTGTGCACCCGGAATCGAAAAGAATTGAGACCGGAGTACCATCTACTAGACCTCTATTCAAGACAAGAGCACCCCTTCCATCATGCGCGACTGACGCAGTGAGAGCGGGAAGAGAATGACCACAGCTTAAAGTAGAAACCGTGGTTGGATCGAATAATGTTTTACATTGGGAACATTGAGATGCTCTACCAAAATCGAAAGCAGAACATCCCACATTATTAGAGTCTTTCTTATCATTAGCTTGATTACCGGCTTCATGGAACTCTTGCTGTGCAGAGTTAGCCTGGTACTGTGATTTACGTCTTTTATATTGTGATCTACCTCGATTATCATAACCTCTTTAGTTATTATTGCCTCCTCTGTTATAACCCCTACTTGGGTTTGAATCATAATATGCATGATCATAATCATCATGCTCATTATAATGAGTGTCTCTGTATTGTTGGTTTTGTTGTTTCCATGAAGGAGAACTTGGGTAGTTCCTATAGTGACTTCCTTTGCGGAAATGTCAATAATTATGGCCACCCCTCGCGTATCGAAGACTGTCAGCCCGATACCAGTTCTTCGGAGAAGAACCCTGGTTTGAGTGGTTACCTTGGTTTTGATACTTATTCCAGCTAACCTTTTTATCAAATTTATTTTGAGCTTCTTGGAATTTGTGTGAGTAATTATTATTGTATTGTGTTGCTGACGCAACTGGCATACCCTCTTTAATCTTAGTGTTGCTAAGAGTTACGACAGGGTGTGCCGTGACGTATTGGGCACAACATTCTTGCATTTGATTTAATGTTTGAGGTTTACGCTCGTGTAAAAATTCAAGGAATTTTTTGTTCACAGAGGACATGATCTTGTCTCTGAGCAACAAATCCATAAGAGCTTCATATGTTTTCTCTATTTTGGATAATTCAATCCATCGTTGAAATGTAAGACGTGCTTTTGCAATGAATTCTGAGAATTCTACCCCTGTCTCAGGTACCATTGTCTTAAACAAAATACGATAACCTTCCTCTGACAGTTGGTACTTCTTTATCAAGGCTGCCCTGATAACTTCATAATTATCCTTGTCAGTTTCTTCAACTAAACATAATCTCGTCAGAGAATCACCTTTTAGATTCTCAGACAACTGATTAGCATATTGTGATTTATCCACATTATGAGCTCGACAAGCGCGTTCAAATCTATCAAGCCAGAATGCTATGTCATCACTGGCAGAGTTGAACGCTGGTACCTTGAACTTGTAAGTAAAGGGTTTACCATTACCACCAGATGATTGATTAAAAATACTCATATTTGTCAATTTCATTTTTTCTAACTCAAATGCTAAAAGTTCTTTCTGATGTTCATGTTCTCTTATTTCTTTTCTCTCCTCAGCTTCTAATCTTTTTTGCTCAGTAGCAGCTTGAAGTTTTCTCTCCTCAGCAGCAGCTTGAAGTTTTCTCTCCTTAGCAGCAGCTTGAAGTTTTCTCTCCTCAGCAGCTTCTAATTTTTTTTCTTCTATTAGAAGTTTTCTCTCCTCAGCAGCAGCTTGAAGTTTTCTCTCCTCAGCAGCAGCCTTTTTCTCCTCAGCTTGCATCTGCAATCTGAAATTCTCAGCATCTATCTTCTTTTGTTCAATTTCTGCTTTCCATTTATTCTCATCTTTTTGTTTTTTCTCTTCTGATTTTAATGCAATTGCAAATTGAGGAGATGAATATTCTTCCAATTCTTTACCAGACTCACCAAGGGTTAACCCTTGCTGGATAAAGTAATCTAAATTAGCCATCCTGTCTTATAAAATCAATGACCTGAAAAAGTAAATAAATTACCTTATCCCACTTTAATGGGAGACAAGTCTGTACTATAGACTTGTATACTCACTTAATTTTATTTCACTCTCTTAGTCTTAGTCAAAGACCATATATGGTTATCTTGTTTATAATGAAACAAATGACCACTTGAGTACCTGTGGAAAATAATATCTTCCTATCCCAATCAATGTGGGAGACAAGCCTTAAACAGGTCTTGTATACTTCCTTGTACAGTAATAATAATAATAAAGTACTGGCATGTACTATCATATAAGTGTATTCAAATATACCTCCTATTATCTGTCAACCAAAGACATTAACAAAGGACAAGCATAAAAGACAATATGAAAACAATTGCAGAAATCAAAGTAAATTAAATATAAGGAACTAAAGTAAGTAAATAATCACAGAATCTGTGATGACAACTGCAATAAATTAAACAAAACAAATGACGTCACAGAGTATAAACATAAGGGTGTAACGAACTGAATTAAAGGAAAGATGAGACCAACAAATTCAAACAAATCAAAACAAAACTAAGGAACACAAAATTATTAACAAAAACAACGAAGAAAAACGCGTCTTAACAACTAACAGAAATAGCAACAGGTTGTCGCTAGCAAATTTTCAATTAAGAAAATTGCTCCCTATGGAACACTAGTACAAGACCAATATTACTCGGTATTTCTTGTGCTAGTCACCTCACCAACCGCCCACGGACATATAAACCACTATACATATAAACAAATAACATGTAAACATCAATAGCATAAATGCATACATTAATCCATTAGATGTGTTGTGGAGAAGGCTTAGCTTTTAATCAAAATAATTTTCCACTTTTAATAAGTTTATTTATTACAAATTTCAACAATGAGTATATAGAAGATCCACCGATGAAATATATTAACTTCTCAATATTACTGCATCAACAGCACAGTTTATGGCCTTCCCGTTAATATGGTGAACTTTTCACTTATGTAGCAATGTCTACTTGACATAAATAAAGTCTGTACCACAACATGTCACAAAGCGCTAATCTGTGAAAGAATGACTACACAACGCTGGCCTAATTACTGCCTGTACTGCAAAATGTCATCAAGCGCTGACCTAGATTGTGTATTCACTTGATAAGACAGATCATGCTGACTTCGACTGTGTAGTTGTACTGTCAACCTGTAAATCCGTGTTTGCGTGTCGTATCTGGCGTCAGTAATGGTCTGGTACAATAAACCCAGGGATCTGGCCTACCACTCATAATATGTGGATATATGCCACCACGGATAACATCTGGATGCGGGTGTTATGTTTTAGAGTCGTGTACTGGTCATCGCTGAAGCAGGTCTTCTTTAGATTACTTCTGCACCATTAAATCAACCTGTCATGTTGACATTGAGTGGGAGTGTCAAGTAACGCGAATGGTGTGATAGTTCGGTGTAATAGACCACTTGATAATATTTCTCACACACTCTCATGCAAGGCAATGACGACTTGAACTGCAGCGGGCATTTCACACCGTTTAATAGGGACGCACACAACAGGACAGCACGGAACATAGTCATGGGAACATGTTGACATATATATCATTAGGTATTTAAACAGTAGATCATATTTCATGCAGCATTCAAATATGATTGCACTGGCTTCCTAGCGCAGTGGTCTATGGTTCGATCCCCAGATGAGGCGGGAATTTTTTAGGCCACAAACGGCTCCTGGGTCGACCCAGCCGCAAATGGGTACCAGAGCGACTCTGGGAAGGTTAAGGCGGCCGGCGTGATGCCGACCACATCACCCCTAGTGTGCCGACGGTCAAGATAATATGGGCCTAACACCATATTCCCAATATGCCTCAATGGGCGTGTAACGGGTTCCTTTACCTTTACCTTTTACTATTCAAATATGATGGAAGATATAAGGAATCATTTAATGTTCTGGCAGACTATGGCCACATCCCCTAACTGACTGAACGCATCAGTGGGTGTGGGTGTGTAAACATATAAAGAGGTCACTGGCCGAACCTTTTCCTTGGCTACGTTCTCCAGCGACATATAGCAAATATTTATGTAATAAAGTTAAACCACGATAGGGGTTTTCATATTAATGAGATCTCCATATCACTGTCCGATAATAAGTTTGGTATACTGTTCTCAGGACAGTGATCCATAACGATGAAAAGAAAACAAGATGGCTGCCTTCCTGAGTTTCGCTCACTCACCCAGCAGAAGGATAATGATAAGCCAAAGTTAATTCACAATTTGAATATCAATAATTTCCTAGAGTTTCCCTACAGTTCCACATTACTAAGGTTGTTACATGTAGACATCAGCTCTGAATTAATAACAAAGTGCATGAGGAGAATCTCTGATAAATAGACTCTTGCAGAGACACAAACTTCTCCTGGAAAAACATGCACAAATCACTTTTCAACCGTTAAAAGGGACCAGCCCAAAGAAACACACTCAGCCATATTCAGGCGGCATTATCGAGACTCACTACGCATGCCTCGAAAAACGAATACCTGCCCCAGTGTTCGGCACAAAGAATATAGTCCGACCTAAACATACAAAGATATACAATATAAGACTGAATCTTCTTGTACTAGACAAGTAATACATATAAATTCAGGCCATAAACTCATTGAACAAGATCAATCTATTTTCTGGCCCTAACAAATGAGAAATTACATAAATTCGGTATTCATCCGCGAAATCAATATTCAAGGGGAGATCATCCACATAATCAAAAGTATAAATCAAATCATGGATGATATAACTTTGACTGTAACAAAAGTAATCTCTTTTTCATATCAATTAGTCATGTCGTAATCTTTGTAATCTGTGCGTCAAAAATATGTGCGCAACACTGACCTCCATGTCCAGCTCGCCTTAGTCGTTTTTTACAACATGCATGGTAGGGAACAATGTTACTAATCTCTGTTGCCCTTTCAGGCGGCCCCTGAAACAACGTTTTTATTTTGTATAATGGTATGAATGAATAGTTAAAAATGTATTCTACGAAAGTCATGTATTCATTAATTAACACAAACAACTACTTATACATATAACCCCATATAAGAACACCATTTTATGTCACATGACTAGTAACACAATTAACTACTTATACATATAACTCCATATAAGAACACCATTTTATGTCACATGACTAGTAACACAAACAACTAATACTTACTTACTTAGTCGTTCCCCTTCTACCGTGAGGTGTAGAGGTTTGGAAGAGAGAGCGCCAGACCATTCTATCAGCTGTCTTCTTCCTGGCCTGGTTCCATTCTAGTCCTCGGTCCTTCAAAGATTGTCTAATGTTGTCCTCCCAGCGGACTCTGGGTCGTCCTTGAGGTCTGGATCCCTGGCTCTTTGTTTCCCATGCTTTTCGTGGTAGCCGATCTTCTCCCATTCTGCAGACATGGCCAAACCATCTTAGTTGGGACTGTTCTATTTGGGTCTGCAGCGGATGGGATTTTAGGCCTTGACGGATCGTCTGGTTGCGGATCATGTCTCTTCTTGTTACTTCAACCACTTTCCTCAGATACCTCATTTCTGAGGTTTGGATCTGGCTTTTGTGGGTTGTAGTCATTGCCCACGACTCGCATCCATATGTCAAGACTGGGACATAGGTGGAGCGGTATACAGCCATCTTCGTTTTCTTACCAACCTCTTTCTTGCTGAGGAATCCACGATTTATGGCCTGAAAAAGTCTCCCAGCCGCTGCTTTTCGAGTGGCCAACTCTTCTTTGATGCCTCCCTTTCGGTCTATAATAGCTCCGAGATATTTAAAGTGGTCGACCTGCTCCAGGACCTGTTCTCCCAACTTAATCTGATGTTTTCTTTCTTCTCGTGATATCACCATGGATTTTGTTTTAGAGCTGCTTATGACCATCCCTCTCTTCTCCAGCTCTTCCTTCCAGACTTTCAGGTTGGATTGGAGATGTGCCTCTGATTTAGCAATCAGGGCAACATCATCAGCAAATGCCAGCTCCGAAATATAGACCTGTCTCATCTTCCAGTACCCCACTGAATACTTGCTTGTTCTCTCCTTACATGCCTTGATGACATCGTCCATAAGGAGTATGAAGAGGTAAGGTGATAGGATATCACCTTGTCTTACACCAGTGGTGGTCCTGAACTCTTCTGACTTATGGTTTGCTGTCCTCACATAATTTCTGCAAGACTTGTAGAAGCTCTGTATATAGCATGAATCAGAGGTGCTGGAATATTCTTCCTTGCCAAACAGTCCCAAAGTTTGCTCCAGGGGACCCTGTCAAACGCCTTTTCCAGATCTATGAAACAAAGATGGATCTCACTCTTATACTCAAGGGCCTTTTCACTCAGCTGTCTGAGTGTGAAGATTAGGTCTTGAGTACTTCGGTTTGCTCGGAATCCGCACTGGACCTCATCCAATTGTGGCTCAGCTAGGCGTCGGAGTCTCTGCTCTAGGATTCTAGAGTAGATTTTACCAGGGACACTGAGAAGGGATATGCCTCTATGGTTTCCACATTGTCGATTGTCACCCTTTTTGAAAATTGGTGTTATGATGGCAATCTCCCAATCCTTTGGTATGGACAAACAACTAATTATACACATAACTCCATATAAGAAAATTAATTTTATGTCTCATGACTAGTAACACAAACAACTACTTATACATATAACTCCATATAAGAACACCATTTTATGTCACATGACTAGTAACAAAACTGTAGTCGAAGTCGGGAGGCGGACTTCCAACATTTCAGTAGTCTGAGTCTTAGAATTTTGTGATCGACACCACAACCCTGGTAGACAGTTTTACATGGCATGTCCTGTAATGTAGTATGTTCAAGAGATTGACGACCAACATTTTCAGCTCTGATGTAACATTGTGGTGCGCAATTTTTTTTTTTTTTTCAAAGTTGCGTGTTCCACAAAGGTGGGGAACTTTTTATTTAATTTTTTTTTAAAACTTTATTTGCTTTCATTTCAATTTACAAAACTTTGCATTTTACAAACAGGCAATATAAGAAAAATACAACTTATATAATGACTCGCGTGCATTCACCCGTATCTTTTGTACACATACATACACGAATCAAATCCAATCAAAATTAACATTTAGGAATACCTTAATAAAGTAGCTAAGAACCAAATAAGAAAACCATGTGGTGCATACTAACATTCCAACATGTACAAATTTTTGTTACTTATGTGGTAAAACGACATTACAAAATTATATACATATAAAATGGAGAACAATTTATACATTGGATGATAGCTAATAACTAATGTTTGCATGTAATTTCTTTGAACAGGATATACATATTCGTTGCTAGTATTTGAAAGCTTCTTAGTGTGACATACGTGGAGAAACGCGCAAAAAAAGGCTCGCCCGCGTGCTTGCACACAGGTGAAATGAGAGGTAGGAATGTGTTCCGAGAGTAAGCCGGTACCAACATTTATTACAAATAAGGGAGGGAAACCTGAGGCCTGTAAACAGTAAATTAATATGAAACAAATATAAAGGTATGTTATCAGGCACTCGCAGGAAATAAAGAAGTAGAACACCAGACAACAGAAAAACAACAGACATGAGTGGCTTACCCAGGATTTGAACACTGGACCTTCCGTGCGACAACCCCGCCTAGCCATGCAAGCGAATCACACTATCCGCTCTGCCATCTACGCATCATCAAAAATGATGTTTCAATGGCAGGTCAATAGTGCGAACCACAATACACGACACCAGAAGTCCTCCATGGGCAGTTCAGCCTATTAATGACGCAATCACTTCTGTTGTATTTCTATCAAGCAGTATAGGCCGAATCCAACAAGACCCTTAGGACCTTAATACTGTGTCCAGTAAATGATAGTAGACTAGAACAGTGAGAACAGGACAGTGGGTAGGTTTGGTATTGTACAAACATTTATTACAAATAAGGGAGGGAAACCTGAGGCCTGTAAACAGTAAATTAATATGAAACAAATATAAAGGTATGTTATCAGGCACTCGCAGGAAATAAAGAAGTAGAACACCAGACAACAGAAAAACAACAGACCCTTGTTGGATTCGGCCTATACTGCTTGATAGAAATACAACAGAAGTGATTGCGTCACTAATAGGCTGAACTGCCCATGGAGGACTTCTGGTGTCGTGTATTGTGGTTCGCACTATTGACCTGCCATTGAAACATCATTTTTGATGATGCGTAGATGGCAGAGCGGATAGTGTGATTCGCTTGCATGGCTAGGCGGGGTTGTCGCACGGAAGGTCCAGTGTTCAAATCCTGGGTAAGCCACTCATGTATGTTGTTTTTCTGTTGTCTGGTGTTCTACTTCTTTATTTCCTGCGAGTGCCTGATAACATACCTTTATATTTGTTTCATATTAAGTTAATAGCAACCCAATATTTTATTTCTACATTATTTTGACTTTAGACTCTATAATGTTTTATCTAATTTATCGATTGTATTGAGGATATCACTACAGTGGTCATAATCAATTGTATTCAATGAAATTGTTCTGCGAGACCAAGTGTGATGGTCGATCTGCTATATGACAACCAATGTACATCTTGTAAATAAACTGTGTTTCCACTAGACCAGGACTTAGCCATCTTCATGCAAAGTTACGTGGATAAATGTATTGGTGTGACACTTAGCATGGTGGAGTAGTAAATGTCTATCGTTTCAGAGACCAGCATCACAAAACACTACAAGCCTCAGCCTCCATCACTTCTGAACTTCCTAGAAAGAGGCAAATGTTTACATTAGTAAAATATCAAATAAAAATATAAACACGCATTAAAAAACTCTGCCTTAATGTACGATAGAGGCAAAACAATACATGTAAGTAATGAAATATGTTTCTAAATTTGATATTTATGGAGACTAAAAAAATTACATGTAATACTCGTATATATGTTTAGGCAAGGAGAAACATAAAGTAAGTTTCACAAGTAAATACCTTCACAATTTATATCACAACCTTGCTTCACTTTCCACTTGATGAAGTTTCCAGTCTTTCTTCTCGTACCAAGAACCAGATGGTGCACATGTCTGACAGGCATTTCTTTTAAAATAATACACGGGCTTCTGTGACAAGACATGTCAATAAATTACATAAGAAATAAACACTAAATTGAGGAAACAAATGTGCACTATGCTTACAGGAATAATGATAATATACTGAATCATGAACTGTCATCCGTTATTCTTTTAACTCAGAAAAATGTGATGATTTTAAATTGCTTGTCTATGTGGCAGCCTACGCTTGTATTGTTTCAAGTTTTCCACTACCTTCTTTTCTACCCAGGTTCATTACTTCAACGGTGAACGACGACACGTATAAACAGACAGAGTGTCACACCAATACATTTATCCACGTAACTTTGCATGAAAATGGCTAAGTCCTGGTCTAGTCGAAACACAGTTTATTTACAAGATGTACATTGGTTGTCATATAGCAGCAGATCGACCATCACACTTGGTCTCGCAGAACAATTTCATTGAATACAAAGTCTACTTGATTATGACTTTTCCCCACTATGCCCTCTCTTAAATATTTTATCAACTCTCTCCGTGTGTCGGTTACCACCAGCTTCAGCTCCCTACCTCCTGATATATCCCGTGGCGCTATTGACTTTGCGTTCGTTACTTTCAAGAAAACTAGATTCTCTTTTCATCTCCACTTTATTCACACCTGCCTCCACCACAAAATTCTTCCTAATGGATTCTCTTCCAATTTTCATCCATCTGCTGGTATACTCAATCCTAGGAAACAACGTCTCCTACAACGAATTGAGACCAGATGTGGCTTTCAACGTATGCGCGTAGTGGCCGCCAGTCACTCCCGCCTTTTATCAGACCTCAGTGCCCAACAGACCCAACTTCTGCTTCACTTACGTGGTCTCACCTCCTATAACTTCCCTTTCTATTCTATGATACGCACCACTATCCACACACTGAACCGGCAGTTGCATGAATTCGTTTCCACATCCAAACACCATAAACTATCCCATCTCATCCCTACCCCCAAAGCTACCCCTCCATCCTCTAGCTTTTCAGCCATGCTTCGCCTTCAGGGAAGTACCTAGATTTTATTTTTATTTATATTTATTTTTATATTTCTTTAAGTTCTTATGTCTCCTATCTAGCCTTCACTCTCTTTCTTTTCCTGACGAAGGCCTTGTGGCCGTAACGTAGACTACTTTCTTTGTCTTTTGTCCTCGTAAGACGAATCACCTTTTTTCGATTTTTTTTCTAACCCACCCATTGATTATGACTACTGTAGTGATATCCTCAATACAATCGATAAATTAGATAAAACATTATAGAGTCTAAAGTCAAAATAAGGTAGAAATAAAATATTGGGTTGCGATTAACTTCTTCGCCCCGCCTGCAAACATATCGCTTTCATCAGGCCTCACTGTAGAGAAAATAAATGTAACATGTTTGAAACAAATCGAGGCGTAATTTTTGTTCTAGACTGAAGGAGAGACACGAAAGGAGGGGAAAGGAGCGACAGAATGCTACGCTACCATCAGCACGCGTTGTTTGCAATCACACATTGTAACGAACGCGCGATATTGGCTTTGGCAGTTTGAAAATACGACACAAGGCCAATACATGTTCGTCATTTGGTCATGCAGTGGAAATATATAACCACACACACAGCCATCATTTCCTGTATAGTAGCGTAATTTTTTTTGACGAAACACAGACATAGTCGTTTTAATTTGAATAAAGCGTTAGAGAGATGGAAAAAGATTGTAGTTTTCTAGATTTAAATAATATTGACAACTAACATGGAATAAATATGGAAATAAAAACTAATATACATAGGGCCATAAATCTTAGATAGTTTTGTGGAATAGGGTCTCCTGATCAATAATATATTTTAAATCACAAAATAGTCCAACTAATAACCAAGATATTACAATAATACTATATATTCTAGGACAGACTGACGAACACACTCATGCCCGCTTATTTTAGCCATAACATGTTTTGAACGCATTTTTGAAATGAGGCAGAAGAGGGTACATGTAATCTGATTGGGTGTAGTTAGTAAGAGGGAGAGAGGTTATTGGTTGGCCCAAAACTAAATATATTTTTGCAGAGTAACACATAGTTGTTTGGAATTTTGTTTTTGTATTTTCGATTCAAAATTGATAGTCGCATGGTCTCATTAGCCAGCACATTTAATATTAATGAAAACTTTGAAGGCTGGACGCCATTTGTCTAAAAATATGTCCGTTGAGCAGGACGATGTACTAGAAGTGTGAATTTTAAATAAAACTAAACTAAATAAAATAAAATTCATAGTCTCGCCAGCAGCAAAGCTGAATCTGTGCCAAGTCATCGTTCCTGTATTTATTCATTGAATTTGTGGTAAGACAGAAATTATTAACATTATTTATATTATTAATTGTGTTGTATGACTTGGGTAAATACGATATTTTACGACTGTAAGTACACAAGTCACTAGCAGACTTATGCAAGGCCTATTTGTTGCTCCACCATATTAACAAACTACCAGAGGTGTAGAACCAAAAGATTACATAGGTTGTCAGCAGGGATCATAGCACCTACCTTATTTTATGGAAAAAGATCAATGAATCTGGCATAGGTGTTGCGGCCATTAGAGGAGAGGAAGGTGAAGACTGGTACAAGTTGTTCCATCCATCTAGATTGGATGAGATGGGTTGGTCAGAGAGATCTGACCCTGTTCTTTTATTTTGAATGCATTATTAATTGTTGATTTGGTGGATTAGATATTATGTTAAGACAAACAATAATCTTCATGTTACATGTTTTTTTTCCTAGCACTGTGCTAGTGCCAGCTTCCTGAACGTAAACTCTGTGTATGAGAGAAAGTTGCTGTAGTGGTACAAGCTCTCTACCACTGGAATTGTAATCTTGGTACAAGCTCTCTACCACTGGAATTGTAATCTTGGTACAAGCTCTCTACCAAGATTGCCCCAGGAAGATTGAGACAGTGGCCATTGGCCGGAAAGACAACTAACATCTAGCTTCACATGCCAGATAAGTTCATAAGACCTGGCACGGAACGATTCATCAACTATCTACCATATAATAATATAATTATTTAAAATAAAATCCATTTCCACCCAATAAAGTGAACAGAATATTTGTGAATAAAGACAGGGGATGATGTACAAACCCCAACCCGCCATCTAGTACCAGTTAAGCAGTAGTAGAGATTTATTAACACCATTATTTGAATTTAAATTATGTGCTTGAACAGATTGTCCCTTTTTGTTTAATTGAATTGCATATATACATATAAATTGAATTCATTTGAATTTGATAGTCCTGACCAAAATAATATTAGGTTCAGGACCAAATAAATTGTAAAAAAAATTTTCAATACCAATATTTAAAACACTGTGTTAGTTGAGTTGATCATAGAATTTAATATTTGTGTCTGTGTTTGTGTATTGGATCACCATCACACCACACTTACATTACCCTAGACATTTAGACGTAGTCACCATTTATTCTAAGTGTAAAATATGACACCTCTACACCTCACTATCACTTACTGAATACGTCACAAAGGCTTTCCTGACCCACTGAACCCCACTGTAACTTCTTAGCTATAGAATCTCTACATACCTCGCCACGATGATCAATTCTCTTGGTAACGAATTTCCTTCATTAATTCGTTCTTTACTTGTCTGCTTATTGTAGTTATGATCTTCTACTTTATGATGCCGCTGAGTATGTCCACCACAGATCATCGAGTTAGCAAACTTTGATGAGCAAGCATATGTCTGTCAAGATGGCTGGTTCACCTTGCACTACCGTCACCTAGGTTCGAGCGACCAGCCTGTCTAACTGGCGCTTCTCGAATGTTTCTTTTCTCAACTGACCCTAAGAGCGTGCACCGTGAACTCTATTCACTAATCTAGCCTTCTTCAGGGAGGTTTTATGCGCACCTTACTCGGACAACCTTCTTGCCCTTTATCTTTCTGCTTATTCCTAACTATCCTAGTTTAAACCATCAGTTGCTTCCCCTACTACATCTACTAATAGATAGTTCTTGTAACTCCCTATTGGTTGAAATGAAGCACAGTGGGCCGTCTTCTTTGATATCATTCCAGTAAGCAGCCAGCGTCGTAAGCATTAGGGATTATGGTTAGGCTTAGAATACTTAAACCTGGTTGAAATGAATCTCAGTGGGCCGTCTTCTTTGATGTCATCCCAGTAAGTCGTCAACGTCGTTAGGATTAGGTTTAGGATACCTAAACGTAAGCATTACCCCTACTTAATGCGTTTCTGAATTATATTTAAAAGCCCTATCAAACTTACGACTACGTGTTCTTTATTTCAAACCCTAGACATAACTCTTACCCCTGTTTACTGCATCTCTGAATTTTTTTTGTTAAGGCCCTTTCGAACAGAGTGTCCGCTGTACTTCATTTACACCCTCTTTGCCTTAGTATTAATGACTAATATGTTTACCCTTGCAGCATCACGATTAGTCAGTTTTACATGTGCTATAGAATAAGTCTTGCTTCCATCGCTAACTCTGGCCTTTTACAGTTGGAGGTAACCAGAGCTTGAGGCATTTTCCCACCCAAAAAAAAAAAAACAAACAAACAAAATGGAGAGACCAACGAGAAAGTAAATACCAGGACTGGGACGAACATTAACTATCGCAGATGACATACATTCAAGGCATACACGAGACACTAGAGGCGGTTTCTAAATGTGTGTATGGGAAGCGGATAAGGGGTCAATCCCAACAAGGCCTGTGTGATGTGGTGCTCTTTCAACAACTTCATAGTGAAAGCAGACCTTGCAGACATCACTTTCAGTGGGCAGAACATTGAAAGGCAAGACAGAATAAGTATCTGGGAGTAACGGTTGATCGTGGGCTATCATTCAAGTATTATGTCGAAATGATCATAGGGAAGAGCAAATGAAGAGATGCTAGTAGTTTTAGGATGTACGCGTGATACCCCCATTGTGACAATGAGATACGAGCTCGGATTGCTGTCTATTAGATATGCGACGGCCCAGGCAAAAGCCTATTTGCTGGTAACCATATGCCCCTACATGAGAATGTGGCTGACATGAAAGAAGCAAGAATCAAGAGGGGGATGTCAAGGATAGCACAGGCAGAGGCTACTGTTAGTCAGGTGATCAGGGTTGAAAATGAATCCAAATGGGAAGAGTGGCGTAAGTCAGGGGAGACCTGGATAAACTATCGCCAGGTCATCATTGACCCTGGTGGAGAGTAAAGATCTTGGAGCAATGGATAAGCAGAGTTGGAGATTGATCAGTTGATAAGTGATTATTCTACGGATGATGACGCCATTGTGTACACTGATGGGTCTGTAGTTCGTCGTGAGAAATCAGGATGGGTCTTCTCTGCGAGAATAAAAAGGGCAGGGTCGTCGCTGAACAGAGCGCAGCCTACATGACAACAACCTCCAGCATGAGAATGGAGGTAGAGGCAGTTACTGCAGCAATGATTTGTCTTTCTGAAGCTTCATCAACCGGGGCAGTTATATTGTCAGACTCTCAAGCCATGCTTCGGAAATTTCAGAATGGATGGCTGCGGTAGGAATTGACAATAGAAGCCTCGGCGTCTTGAAGAACTGGTGTCGATCTACTGTTCTGGTCATACAGGGGCTCGTTGCAATGAGAGAGTTGGCTGACTGGCCTCGAGAGCACCCATGGAGGGGACACAGGACATGGCTAAGGGAGAGATACTAAGGGCTATTAATGATCGCCTGCTGGATAATGACACTGCAACGGATGAATCAACAAGGCTAAAGCTGTTGGAGTTTGGTATCAAACGTAGGACTAGGAGAAATGGACGTGAGAGAGGATGCATCTGTCGTTGGTACAACCAGTGTGCTACAGGTACAATTCGCATTCATACTCTTCGACATTTGCTGAGGGAGACGGATGACTTATAGATTTGCCAGGAGTGCAGTGAAGTCGAATCTGATTAACAATAACAATAACAGATGTGCAATGTTTGTCACGGATTGCCTTCCCATAGCTCTGCAATAGGTGTCCACCGATGGCCAACACTCTAGAGTATCTAATATGGGTCTTCAAAGGTGTCTACCTTCGCACAAGTTTACTTTTGGCAGAGTTGTAGATAGAAGGATAATGACGCTTCTATCACAAGGTAGATAAATAAGATGTTTTCAGAAGTTAAGAACAATGCTGCATAGGGCAGAGCACTATTAACTTATCTGATCCGTCGCCTTTTGTGAAGAATTAAGCAATGGTTTTAGCCCGTTCGACCCAGCCCCATGAAATGGGTTCCAGAGCAACTCTGGGAAGGTTAAGGCGGCCGGCGTGATGCTGACCATATCAGCCCTAGTGTGCCGATGGTTTAAGAAAATATGGGTATAACACCATATTCCCAATATGACTCAATGAACGTGTAACGGGATCCTTTTAGCCCGTTCAAGCCCCCAGCTGGTGTAAATCCAGCGAAATTCGTTTTATAAGTATTTGCTCTATAGATGTAGATACATGTCTAGATATATATATATATATATATATATATATATATATATATATATATATATATATATATATATATATATATATATATATATATATATATATATATATGAGCATTGTTAATATGTTTTCTTTCATACCGATAATAACTGAATCAACTACGATTGTTTTGTTTTTAAATAACATGAAAACATATTACAAAATGAATTAGTCTTGACTGGTTAAGTTAGCGATAGAATGATGGTGAATTTAAGATGTAAATAAAATTGTCTTCACTGAGACTTGGGTTGAGGATTTTATAAAAACAATTGTCCTCTTGCTGTTTCCTTAATAAACTTAGCTGGTCTAAGTGAGTCCTGCAGCCGTCATTTCGACAATTATTATGTGATGCGGGATCTTCTCCATACAACTCGTCCAATGTAGGCGGTTAGTGTTGATTCCCTACTGTTAACTCACAGCTAGTGGCGTAGGAACTTTAGACTTGCAGCTTCGTACCATGTACAGTCTGATAGCTTCGTTCCAGGAACTTTAGACAAAATAAAAAGAACAAATGCCTAAGCAAAGTACATTTGTGGGTTGCAAATTAACAGACGCATTGTCTCGCTGTCCAGCTACCAATGTTAGCCTCTCTGAATAATTATTCTCTCTGAGTATATACAGTAAGACTCTTTGATTATGTCCTCAATATGATTAGAAATTACCATTATTCTTCTGGTTATTGAAATATGATAATATGTGCTTGGACAGCGTGCCTGCAATGATTAGCCCAACTTACAATTAACAAGGTACATATATGTCATAAAATGATATTATTAATTTTAGGCACATGTGACGTAATCATCATTCATCACTGCTCCATTCGAAGTCTGGGGTTGCGGCTGCTTTCGAGTTTTTGAGTGAATTAGCAAAAACCAAACACCGGCGCTTGCTGTAATGGTTTATGAATATACTATTTTCATATGTTGAGGTTGCCAGCTTCATATATAACCACTTAACAAGGAAACGTGTCAAATTCACATGGTAAAATAAATGTTTACACTTACCCAAAAGTAACTTTTGGGAACACAATCTCCTGGCACAGTTAAAATAGACACAGCATGTTGATGCTTTCGAATCACTTGGTCTGGGAAATTTTAATTTGTCTCTTATGACGGGTGATTCTTTAGGTCCCCAGTCTTTGTATATAAAAATGCGTGTTTACTTTTAAGTTTTAAAGTTGCCCAAATACTCTTTCCTGGTCCTTTAAGTTTCCAGTTTGGTATTTACAACTGCGGGTTTCAAAGTTGCCCAAATAATTTGATCTGTCACTCATAATTTTAATTTTGGAAACCTTTGTCCGATCGTTCTCTCTGGCTCTGGTGAATTGCTAGCTTGACATGGCGATGCAGTCTGATTTGTGACTCCGATTTCGCTAGATTATATTTCCATTTCTCAGTTCAAATCCCAGATTGCACTTCCGACGAATTTGCCAATGAAAGTCAAAGTCTGTTCCATCTCTCACATTAAGCCAATGGTAAACTCTTTAGAACTAAATTGTCGGGGTGTTAAATCATTGTATTCTCCGGCGTGTTTTGAAATATCAAATTTTAAAATTCCAACTCATGACCACTTTCTAATTAGAAAGTAATACTTCAGATTGCATTTTTCTGCAAACTCACAAACAAATCTGTGAACATTTCCTGTTTAGATGCTTTCCCACAATATTGTCTCCAAAGACACATTATCGGTAATATTTATATAACGATGGTGTCATGAAACATTCTAAATCCACATATCTAAATTAAAAAGTAAATGTAAAGCCTAACGAATTAATTCAATAAAAGGAAAGAAGACTGGTAAAGAACAGTGCCGTCACTATAGCGTACGCCTATGTTAATAGAACGTCATGCTAGTTAAACAAGAAAATCCCTTTTTATGCTCCGTCTGCAAAATTGTAACGCTTTCACGTTGATAGTAAAGCCTACTGCATCAATACACGCTTTCTACAAATAAAACTAGTACTGTGTTTCCTAGAAAACCTTGAGATACGCAAGCTGCTTAATGACCTAGATACACAAATACTAGCATTAGTGAATTATATACACTGCGTAATGAAAAGACAGACGGCCTTAGAGAGAGAGGGAGGTACTGAGGAACGCATGCAACACTAACACGCAGTCGCGCGATATAAAATAATGCCACCCCCAAGCGAAAGGCAAGAAGCACTAACTTTTTTTTTTTTTTTTTCAAATAGACAGTGATAAAAAACACTACCAATACACGGTTAGGTTTTAAAAACCTGTTTAATGCTTATTAGTAAACCTGACATTATACTGTTTTATGTCTGAAAGCCTGACAATACAGAAGACACCACATCGTATCGAAGTAAACGGGTGGTAGAAGAAAATACATATTTTGAACGCAGCCACTTAGCTCCATTAAATTTATATATTTGGGTTCCTTAGAACTTTCTGACAAAGAATATGTTAAGTGTTACGCAAATAGTCTAGGAATTAACAAATTATAGCCAAAAGAAAAAAGTGAGGTTGTCTGACAGCACCAAATCATAATCGCTCAGTGGCATGTTTTAAAACCACCATTTTACGGGAAATAGGCCAACAAGTTAAATCCTATTTGATTGGCTAGAAGTATATGTAAGGCGAAACACGATTAGTCGGACTGCAAATATTATTTTTGGTTGTTAGGGGAAACGTAGGAAGGGTAAATTTTTTCAAAAGCTTTTGTAAACATGGTCCTATTGGCTAGACCATTTGATATAGTCAATTAGGAGCGTCTGTTCAGCGACATTTTAAAATAAACTTACCAAGAAGCAGTGCGTTGAGATCCAGCTCATATTTTTCTAAATATAAGCCTGGGACAGAGGCAGATCGGAATTGTGCCATAATTCATCGCCAGTCAACGTATTTGTTTATTATTTCCATGAATTGTGGTAAGATTGACATATTTGATATCTTTTAGATGAAAATTGAATGTGAATTGATGATTTATGTCTGTATATGTGTGTGGTTCAGTAGCAAACATGAGGCAAAGCCTAGATATTGCTCCAACCTGAACAAAACTTGTCGGAGAAAAGTATAACTGCATGGAATTGCCAAATAGTACTGTGACACCTATCTTATTGTATAGAAGGAATTACAGCTGAAATTGCAGAGGCGTAGTAACCATTAGGGAGAGGAATACTGGTTAATATTATTACATGAGAAGCTAACAGTTGGCCTCCCGCGCTGAACTAGGTGTTTGTTATGTATTGTGTTTCAGTGTGGAAATAGATTATAAATTAGTTCTGAAGTAGGAGGTACAACCTTCTTGTTTCAGGGAACGTGGTCCTAACTTATTGAAGCAGCACCTGGTCTGAGATTGGCTGAATCCAGAGGCTGGTAGCTTACTCCTTGGTCAAGATAGCGACCATTATTGTTTCTCCAGAACACGGTGAAGCAAGCGAGCAGAGGAGACTGTTTCCTGCCGCCCTCATAGAAGATAAGATTCGTTGGCCAGAGCAGCTCAATCTTATGTACCCCCCTCAAAAATTGACAGTATATTAAATAAAGAGGGACAATTAATTGTTTCAAATGACAGGAACTGTGAACTTTTCCCAATACTATATCCACCAGAAGCAAACACTTGAAGTCATGATGACAAACAACCACCTAGCTTGAAAAAGCCAGTATTACCTCATAGTACTACATCACAACTTACACACATATGATAATAATAATAATATATGTCAATACAAAGATCATATCTATAAATTGTGTACATACAACTTGTAATTACATTTGATTGTGATTCCTGGTTCACTTTGTAGTTGAATCAGGATATCTATTATTGAAAGGAATTAATACATATATTTTTAAACTTTAACACTTGACTCGTTTAAGATAGTCTTATAGAGTGTTCTATGTATGTGAGTGTCACAGTGTTGTAAAGTGTTGTGGATTAAATTAAATTGTTTATCTGTCTGTTGGTTGTTGTGAACATACACTTCATCATTATCATAACCCTAGACATTCAACGTAGTCATCACAATATTCCAGAATAATTTTGACTGAGGTCTAAATGTGGTAGCAAAGTAAGGTTATCTGTAATACACCACACTTATTAGATACAGATACCTTTACAGCTGATCTCAGCCAGTACACTAAGTCCCCTATAGATATTTATAACATCCCACTTTACCACAGATGGGCCAGCGGACACGATTACGTCTTATCACCTGTGTTTGGGTAAATCCCTCAGACGGATTTCTCAGACAAGCAATATGGCTTTCTTTTAATCGATTGTGCTCTACCATCTTTTGTCAATAAAGATCGATTTTATCAAAGGTAACTAGACCACTTAGGTGATAAATTATTCGCGGACTTGCTTAATTAGGTTACGACGATCCACATTGCGAAACGTACACAAGTCTGGGAGCGGCTAAAGCAGAATGTAGGTGCATAAAATATGTCAAAGAATAGGACGATCGGTTAAGAAAATAAAAAAAAGAGGTGATACTGCCGGAGAGGATGAACGTTATAAAAGTGCACAACTGATTCCTCACAATCTTTACGGAACTACAGATGAGCTGAGCTAACTGGGACAGATTTGTAATGTTGACATAACTATCAATGAGCTGAGCTAACTGGGACAGATTTTTAATGTTGATATAACTACAGTTGAGCTGAGCTTACTGGGACAAATTTATATTGTTGACGGAACTACAGATGGGGTGAGATAACTGCGACATATTTGTAATGTTTATAGAACTACAGATGAATGCCGGGGACAGATTTGTAATGTTGACGGAACTACAGATGATGTGAGCTAACTTGGACATATTTATATTGTTAACAGAACTGCAGAAGGGATGAGATAACTGGGACATATTTTCTAGTGTTTACAGAACTACAGATGATTATCCTGGGGCAGATTTGTAATGTTGACAGAACCACAAATGGGCTGAGGTAACTGGGACAGATCTGTAATGTTGACAGAGCTACAGACGATCTAACTGGAATAGATTAGTAATACTCACAGAACTACGGATGGTCTGACTGGAGGAGAATTGCAACTTCTTCAGATATGTTTTGTTAAATTATTAATATTTTGAAAAATAAAGCAGACCGTCCACCAACAACGAACTAAAACCGTAGAACAAGAGAGACAGTTTATCAGTGACATATGAAATAAATCAACACAGTCAAACAATAAACAATCCAAAAAAAGAATTACTTATTGCTATTTTAGACACCATTCATTAAATCGTCATTGATTACGTCATAAATCAGCTGGAGTTAAGGAAGACCACATTATCGGTAGACCCAAAAGGAAACGAAAAACACGCATGGATCTTCTATTCAGTTAGTAGTACTTATAACGACACGTCGGTACACTAGCAATAATAGATATAGAGGTAAAATCATTACACTTAGAAAATGTAAATAAATAAGTATATTAATGGAATAAGCAGCAACACTTGAATAAACTTATGACGTGACGGCCAAACATCCAGCTAGCAGTCCTTCACAGAAATAAACCTTTACTTGGTTAATAAAAGTGCCCACACCCCCGCTAAATTTAAAAAGAAAAGGATAACAGTCCAGTGGTCAAAATGTTATAAAAATGTACACAATATACCCGACTTATAACCGAGAGATCACACCTCTTGTCAGGTTTTGACGTGATGTCCAATCTCGGAAATTAGTGAAAAAAGAAAGAAAAAAATTTAACCATATGATACTAAAGAGCAGAGATAATGAAGTTAGGGGAAACCATCCAATTTACTTCCAAAGGGGAACAATTCAACTATTTAAAAAATTTCAAACTAAATAACAGAATATTATTCTTTATTTATTTTTTATCAATTCAGTACACATATTTATGTAAAGCAGATAAGAGTCTCTAATTTTTATTAGTACACTTGTTAAGTTGTTAAAAAAAACTGTGTTTACCATGTTTAGAATAAATTTACTTTAAATAATATGGAGTTTGATGCGCAACTTAAAGAAGTGAACACTTATATCTTCTGCCACTTTTAATGATAGTTCACATGTCTTTTAATTTGCTACGGTCGCAGATGTGCACATCGAAATATTTCATCGGCGCCAAATAGCGCACTTCGACAATCCTTTAAACACATTTTCTTACTTGGTTTTCTCCTATCCCGGAGATCCAGAGTGGCTAAGAGGAATGGTGTCCGCATCTAGTTCTAAAGACACCTGGGTCGGTTCCCAGTACAGGGAATATTCTTGATGGAATTTTTTCAGAACTTTACTTACGTAGTTGTTTCCCTTCTACCGTGAGGTGTAGAGGTATGGAAGAGAGAGCGCCAGACTATCCTATCGGCCTGGTTCCATTCTAGTTCTCGGTCCTTCAAAGATTGTCTGATGTTGTCCTCACAGCGGACTCTGGGTCGTCCTGGGGATCTGTATCTCTGGCTCTTTGTTTCCCATGCTTGTGGTGGTAGCCGATCTTCACCCATTCTGCAGACATGGCCATACCATCTTAGTTGGGACTGTTCTACTTGGGTCTGCAGGGGGTGGGATTTAAGGCATTGATTTTCACAACCACTTTGTACTAATAATGTTTTACTCCCGTCTGATTCCCTGAGTAGTGAGATCGAATGACTAGCCTTATTGGATCAGGGCGGAAAAATAGTAGGTCATGTGTGCAAGTTTCGCACGTTAACAATTACTTGGCTAAAGGAAATCGTAAAGAGTAGACCATACGGCCGCTGCCGTGCCAGAGTTTACACAATCAAGAAAACCTACCCGATACAAAAATATGTATAGAATGTGTGATTCCTGTATACACACATTGGGATGCTCGCCGATGCTTTGGATTTCTTGCACTGTGTCGAGATTCTCCTTGTGAGCTAAAGGAGGAGATCGGACCACTGATGGACTTTTCCGTGTGCAATGTAGATAGTCCTTAAAACAAAACAAACAAACCTCTTCTACCTTGGTGTGTAGAGGTTAGCCAGAGGGAGCGCCATGTTATCCAGTAAGATGTGTATCTTTTGGCCTGGATTCAGTCTAGTCCTCGGTCCATCAGGGATTGTCTAATGTTGTTCTCCTTGTGAATTCTTGGTCGTCCTGGAGATCTTCTCATCCCTGGCTTCTGGTTTCCCATATGTGTCGTGGTAGCCTGTGACGGATTGCCTCCCCTTAGCTCTGAAGTAGTGGTCAACAGTGTCCAAAACTCAAAAGTATCTAAAATAGGTCGTCAAAGGTGTCTACCTTCGCACAAGATTACTCTTGGCAGTGTTGTAGATAGAAGAGTAATGCCGCTTCTATTCCAAGGGAGTATTCATAAGATATTTGCGAAGTCTAGAACAATGCTGTATTGGCAGGGCAATTGTTTACTTATATCGTTTCGCCTCCTTTTATGAAGAATTAAGCAAAGGTTTTAACCCGTTCAAGCCCCCAGCTGGCGTAAATCTAGCGAAATTTTTTTTTAAGAATTAGCTCTATATGTGTAAATATATGTCTAAGTGTAAATATATATTAAAGAGTCTTGCACATACGTTTGCTTTCATACATATTATAACCGAATCAATTATGATAGTTGTGTTTTAAAAGAGCATGTAACAAATTTATTAATCAATTAGTTTCAACAGGTTGAAATGGTGGTGAATTTTTGATGAAAGTGTTATCTTCATAGAGACATATTAATGTTCTATGCTGTTGCCTTTTGTTAAGCATTTAGCTTAGCATTGATGACTACTGCATCCGTGCTTTCGACAGTTCTTCAGTAATGATGACACTTCACAGTCTGATAGCTTTGTTCTACGAACAGTCTAATAGCTTCGTTCTACGAACCTTCTGATAGCTTCGTTCCACTTACCAGAAGCAACTTTTGGGAACACAATTTCCTTGCACAGTTTAGAATGGACACAAGCAACTTAGGTTAGATGCTTTCGAGTCACTTGGTCTGGAAATGTTGTATTCCTCTTATGACTGGTGATCTGATTCCTTAGGTCTCCAGTCTTGATATTTATAAATGCGGGTCTACTTTTTTACGTTTTTAAGTTGCTCACATACTTTGATCCTGGTCCTCTAAGTTTCCTGTCTTTGTATTTATAAATGCGTTTTACTTTTTAAGTTTTAAAGTTGCCCAAATACTCTGATCTCTCACTTATAATTGTGGAATCGTGTGTCCGCTCCATCTCTTTTTGGATCTGGTGAATTGCTAGCATGACAGGGCGATGCAGTCTGATCTTTGACTCCGATTTTGCTAGATTATATTTCCAATTCTCAGTTCAAAATTCCAGATTGTAATTCCGACGAATTTGTCAATGAGAACCATTGTGTATTCCGGCTCTCACTTTACACCAATCCAATCTCTGTTGCACTAAATTGATAGGGATGTTTAAATCATAATACCCCCGTGTGTTTAAAAATATTACATTAAAAAATTCCATCGCGTCACCTCTTTCTAATAATGCTTGTTGGTCTGGTTGTTAGTGAGCTGGTCGTTAGTAGTAGGGTATGCGCAAAACAGGTCGCATTCTGGTGGAGCCGATGGTGGAGCGCTGGTGGAGCATGACTTTTATATAGCAAAAAAATGGCGGCGCGCTGGTGGAGCGCATGACTTTTATATAAGGGAAATGTGGTGGGGCAAGATGGCGGACTTGAGCTAACAAGACGAGGTATTTTTAGACTGTTATATAACAAGAAGACGATGTTTATATAAGGAAAATGTGGCAAGATGGCGGACTTGAGCTAACAAGGGGAGGTTATTTTTAGAGGTATTTTTAGATAACAAGAAGAGGAGGGACAAGATGGCGGACTTGAGATAACAAGAAGACGATGTTTATATAAGGAAAATGTGGCAAGATGGTTGTTTTTTATATATTATTGTTGTTTTTAGTATAGCCAACTTAGGTAGTGGCTGTGTTAGACAAACATTTAGACAAACTTTTAGATAATAGGAAGACAATAGGAAGATATATAGTTAGATGATATTTAGATAACAAGAAGACGATATGTATACGTTATATTTAGACAAACAGTTATACAAACAGTTATTTTACAACAGTTAGACGAACATTTAGACAAACAATTAGACGTTATATAGGTAACAAAAAAGCGGTTTTGGTTAATATAGTTTTTATTTTTTCAAATACTAAAGGGCAACTCTCAATCGCTTGGTAGGCTTCTTCTTCTTCTGTGGTGGATTAGGGACATCGGGTAGGTCTGTGGTAGGAAACCAACTAGGTTCTGGGGATACTGGAGAGCTAGACTTCATGATTTCGTCAAACAGGTTAGTGGAAGGCTTCTTCGAGGGTAGGACATCGGCCAGGTCTGTGGTAGGAAACCAACTCGGTTCTATTGGTTGGTAACAGCTGGAATTGATGTACTGGTCAAACGTGGTAGTGTTAGTAGGATAGGTATCCGTGCTTGGTGGCTGTAATCGGTCAAATTCGGCGAGGATTTCGTTCTGTAACGTTAAGAAATGTTCAAACTCGGGTCGAGTTAACGTAATGCCGTGTTTGGTCGGAAATTTGAGGTAGGATTCACCAAAATATCTTCGTACGTGTAGTAAAGGTTGGCCTCGGTAAACACTTACAGACGCAGCCTTCAGACCACTAGCCATAGGTTTAAGCATTTCATCACTTTTCTTGATGTAGACCCAGTTGGTGGGAGCAGTCATTTTCAACGAGATGTATCTAGTGTGTTAATAAAGTGTCTTCCAAGTGTTTATATCGTATAATCTGGGTTTTTTAAGCGTGCCCTAGCTAGGATTTGATTCGTCGAACATCGAGCGTGTGTTAGGCAGGACGTGATTCGTCGATGTATTGCGTGGGAACAACGACACATGGCTGTATTGTCGTGAGGGAAAAAATACACCTGTCTATTGATTTCGTCTCTTGTTTATCAAAGTGGGGTTGAGTTTCACTAGCCAGGGTTTGACTAAGCGCGTAATTAATCGATCGTTGGCGTGTTGTCTAGCCGAAAATGGTAGTAGGACCCGCTGCATAGTACCACCTCGTGTTTTGATCAAGATGAAATAAATGGCGTAGAGCCCACAAACGTTGGTGACTACATCTTGTAAATGTCTGGCGTTGTAGTTAACAGGTCGAGTAGAGTTTCTGGCTATAAAATTAATCAAGTCCGAGTGTGTAGGTGGTAGGCCAAAAGAATCAAAATATTCAAAAGTACCAAGTCCATTATAATATAGGGCGACCCAGTGGTCTCCAGGGCGATAGCTAGGGTCAGTGTTGATGACGAAAGCAGCCGTCTTGGTCAGATCGATGCGTAGAGATAATTGGTCACGAGCTAACACTTTAACGAGCCCAGTTCGTTTAACAAATATGTCTGACAGGAGGATGGTGCGTATCTCGTCTGTGTTCATTGTTTAAGTGGTGTAGTCTGTCAAAACTTGGCGCGATTTCGAGATCTCCAAGATCGAGTCTTGCTCGGTGTAGACGAGAACCTGTAATGGTTCGGGTGTGACCTCGGCGAATTTAAGTTCTACTGAGACTGGGCCCGACTTGGCCATCTCAAACTGGTCACCGTCTAGTAGACTGGAGGTGAGGTCAAAGGCGTATAAGGCGTAACCGTGCTTAAAATGTCTATACTCGAGGTCGTTGCCGGCGTCTTTACCAACCAGTCCCATAGCTAGATTCGTCGCGAAGAAGGCCATCACGTACTGGTTGTGTTCATAATCCATTGACAAAGGCTTGCCACTGACGGTTCTGCCGTCCGCGCTGACATTCAAATATATCAGACCAAAGGTAGCGAAATTGAACGGATTAGCCGTGTACGACCCGTTAAAAGCGGACGAAGTGACTAGTCCAATCACGATCCGTGTAGGTGTTTGACTGAGAAACAGATTATCCTGCATGTGCGATAGCATACCTCTAGGGATAGAGAAAGTTTTTAGCACAACTCGTTTCAAGGGGTACTTGGCATTACCTCGCACCAATGCTTTCTCGTGGGCTAGAGAGACGGCGGGATTTAATTTAGCTTTCCGGACAACCAAGGCCGCATAAGTTATAATAGATTTATATCCAGCGGTAGGGTCGTGTCCCAGCACGTTGAAGGCATCTTTGGATGGGGTGAGTTTTACTTTAACTGTCACACCATTTAACAGGTAACGATCTTGAGCAAAGATATCTGAATGTAAACGACCCATCATATACATCTCCTGAGAACCAGCCGCTATATGTCGACGCAGTCTTAACCCGTTGTTATTGTCACCAATTGTGTCCGTAATAAAATTTGGCGTGTCTTTGTAAAACAGAGCCGATGTCAGATGGCCTCGTTTGGGTTCCTCCCCGTAATTCAACGTGGCTTCGATGTAAGTTTTATAAGGGTAGGTGTTCTCGCTGGGTGTAATCAGCGTATCGTTCAGTGAAACGTCGACTTGGGAGAATAAACTGTGCAGGTAATAGTTGATCGGGGCCACCTCTGCGTCAACGGGTAATGCACCGCCATTAGCTAACGTAACTTTGGCGCGCACGTGTAGAAAAGTATTGAACAAGTCTAGATATTCCTCACCGTTTCCCGAAATTACAAATTCCACCGGGGCTCCGGGGGCTAAGGCGGCCAACGGATGTATCTCCACAAATTGTCCCTCTTCCACGGCTGTCTGCGTTGGTGGTATGCTAAACAAATCTAGACCACTGTGAAGACACTCGCACGAGTTGGGGTGAATAAGCGCCATCATTCAAATATATCAGAGTACCTTCGCTTATTCTGGTGAGAATGAGAAGGTCGAGCTCGGTTACTGTGTTTTATGCGTTTCGGCTCGCCAGGTGGGGCAGCTCTCGTTTTTCTTTTTCTTCTTCTAAGTCCGCTACCCGATTGGTTAGTGGTGAGGTGTTCAACCGCTCCCTGTAATAAACGTTGACCAGATTCTTTCGCTCGTTCACGAAATGCCTCGCCAACATTTCTGCCGGCTAACGCATCGCTCGCGACCTGTAGACCGGTCCCAAGCCCTTCTCTGAGTAAAGCTTTGCCTCCAGTTTTTAACCATGGTAGAACCATACGACCGAGCCCGCCGAAAAAACTACCCAAACCATGTCCTCTTTGACTTCTGCTTCAGATAAACACTGGCATCCCATGGCCAGCTTGGTTGCAGTAAAACTCCTCATACATCTTGGGGTTTCGTCGGATGGGTACGTGTCTCACCATTTTTTCTAGTCAAAATCAAACCGTCTGTGAGTTCGGAAGTGTAGTGTCAACACCGAAGCTCCGCTAGTGAATGGGATAGTCTTACCCTGATCGTTAGTTAAAAGGATTTCCACCGCGTCAAACGAAAAACGGCTCAGGGGTACGTAGTGGGGTTTGTCGTAAATCCTGAAAACAGAATCGGTAGTCCTATCCAAAATAGGCACAATCCGTAACAAAGGGACAGAGGCATCTCCAACCGGTCTCGCCGCTACGAGATCGCAGTACACGTATTCATTTTTCATGTCGCTATCAATTTGTACTTCAGTCTCGCCTCGTAGTATTGGGTCAATATCTGTGGCGAGTGAGGCAGGAAAACCTAACATGTGTTTCAACGTCTCGCTAATTCTAACTTCAACCTCCGGATCATACAGATTCAAGGTGGCCTTATTATTGTTAAAATGGAATCTAAGTCGGGCTTCTTCATCCACATCCGTGGCTAAAAGCAAACGATTCAACTCGTCGATCAGCGTATCGGGTGACGTGTATAGACCAGCGGGTAACGTGAGTAGTATAGACTCATCTTCTTTGTTGGGAAAATAATGTAGCCATACATCATCCTCTAGCACGTTAAAATAACTTTTGGGAAATTGAATCTCAACCAACCCAACCTCATAACGTGAAGTCAAGTCTATAGTCTGTGGCAATTTGACGAAAAAGTGACCGGCGTTATTGTTTGGGTATATTTTCATCGAGGCATTGCTGGGTAAAGTCACGTAAAAACTCATCCTATCTTGGGGTTAGGTAACATGTAACCCAGACAACTGCTCATTAAAGCGATCCAAAACTTGCCGTCTGGTCCCTCTGCGTTGCTCCGACTCAGATTGAATAACGAGACCACGATGACGACATATATAACGATCATCTGACAGAGGAAAACGATCTCTAGTCGCGGAACTAGTTTCCCAAAAAAAGGCCAGAACGAGGTTCTCGCGGTCTTGGGAGGGGGTGGCCTCAAAACTGGGGTGCTCACGTCTTCTTCAATATCCATCAGTCTCGATATCTCGCTAGCTGTTTGGACGAAATCCAGCTGTTGAATGACGAGTTATAACCGAACCATTTGACTAAATATTCTTTTACACCCCTGCCACCGCGGCGTTCCTCCAAAATGTACTCGATTCGATAAACTATCTTGTCGCCGACTCGTTGCAATTCTTCTTGGTAAAAAGAACCTTTCAATTCCTCACCCGAATCATCTTTAAGGACGTCCGTAACCGGTCTTGTTTGGTTTTGTCATCTGATCGTAAACAACTCTTCTGTCCACGCCGGCATATAACCCTTTTTAAAAGTTTGTCTGGCTTGGGCGATCCGCACGCAATCACCAGTTTTTAAATAGACTTTTCTACCGACGACGTCAGGGGTCGAATACAAAGTACGCCATACTTCTTCTTGATTGCTCGGGGTAACTTCCACCGGCGCCATCTTAATACTCCGATGATACGAATTGTTGTAGTTGTGGACCAGTTGTTGTATCACGTCGACGTAGCAAAGACTGTTGGTTTTGGTAAAGTAACGCCACGTTTTTTCTTTGAGGGTTCGATTAAACCGTTCGACGAAAGCTGCTTTGGTGTCTTCATTCTCCGTAGTGAAGAAATGGACCTTTTCGTTTTTAAGAAACTTTAAGAATGTTTTGTTGACAAACTCACTGCCTTTGTCTGTTTGAAAATTTATCGGTTTGCGACTGTTAAAAATTGTCTTTACCGCTGTTACTAAAGCTGGCCCAGTCTTGTTTTTCAGAGAAACAGCCCAAGCAAATTTACTAAACACGTCAATACACGTTACTAGATACTAATACCCATCGTTGAATTTCTTTAAACCTCGCAAGTCAATTAAATCAGCCTGGAACTGTTGATCGATACCACCCGCAATGGTAGTGTGTCGTTTAAATTTTCTGTGCACCGGCTTGTGTAGGGTGTAAGTGTCCTGATGGCCTAACCACTCTTCAATTTTCTTACGACTAAGTTTGGTTGCACGTTGTAAGGGGGCGATTCCTCCATAAGCTCCGGCTCGTTTTGGGTCGTAGTAATGTTGTTTTAAAATCAATTCTTTGGCCATGCTTCCCACTTTGGCGTCTTTTTCCTTCTTCTGAGCGAATACGACGATGTTTCTCGCACTTTACTAGCCACCTCTTTTCGATTGGTGGGTGTGACGGGTGGTGACTGAGGCGTTATGTCCACGATCTCCTCTTTAAGTACAGTTGGTTGTTCGTTGGTTTGTGTTGGTGGTTTAATATCGACGAGACCTAGAGGTACGTGGCTGTACTGTTCTAGTCGAGTCAAATAACGCTGTAATGTTTGTTGATAGAGTCTAGCCTTGTCTCCGAGTGGTAAATCTTCTCTTGCCAAGACTAGTTGCATTTGAGTGTCCAATTCTCCCAAGTTATCTCTTAGAGCATCGGGTGGTCTATAAGGTTTTTCTAACAAACGAGGATCCATCAAAATCATTTTCTTAGCCATTTTACAAAAAACCTCTTAGTACAACTAGTAAAGGTTTTAACAGCACACTTAAAAAACCTCCAGTTTGTAAAAATTGTTTCCGTCTTTTGAGCGATAATGTCCTCTTGGTAAGCGCTCTCAAGGAGTTTTTGTAACGACGCATACGTCTCTTCTGATTGGGAGTTAGTGTAACGTTACCTTTTAAAACGTTGTGACAACATTCACAGAGTGTTCCTACCAGCTCGGGTGATGCTGTTTTCATAACAGCCTTGATGACTGGTGGTTTGGCTGTACCTAGAAATTTTAACATATCAGCATGTTTTTTTACTTTTTCTCCCATGTTACTTGGGTACGTAAACAATATGTTGCTCCTCTGGGAAGATGCGCGAACGAAGCCTTAGATTATCTAGTGTGTCTTGCCGGAGGTTAATTAGCAAATAGCCGTGTGCAACCGAGGTTGCGTCCTTAAAACTATCCTGAACATAGGCAGTCCGGCCTGGGTACATCTGTTTAGCTAGATTAACAATCTGCGATCCATGGCGGGGATTTTTGAAAAGCACAATGTAATGAGAATTCAAACTAATGGTTCTGTGTTTTTTGTTCTTGCCAAATAAATTTTGCACGAGATAAAATACGCTTACATTTTTATGATGAGACTTTTTTTGTAAATAAACTAGTTACACGTTCGTCTGTTTCGTTCATGAGGTCATCGATAATCACCAATCGTCTCTTATCACCTGTCCACTGCTCAATATCGGGTAGTCCTTCAACAAACTGAACTCCAGTCATGGAATTGTATAGAGGTTGCCATTCCCCGTAACACCAAATAATCTCATCGGGTACGACTGTGACCATATCTTTGATATGTGTTAGGAAACGCTGGACAAAAACAGTCTTCCCAGATCCACTCGGCCCACTAATTAAACAGGTAAAAGGATGTACAAATCTCGTGTCCATATTTAATAATGATAACTTTCACTTACAACCAGTTATTTTATATCAAAAACCCTACACATTGTGAGACTCCAACAAAACGTGAGAGTCAAACATTGAGAGAATCCCTGATCTACAAGGTGGGAAGTGTAAAACATTGTGAGAACATTTGGAGTAACTTGAGAATCAAGCATTGTGAGAACCACTGATCAAGAATCACTGTGCAAACATTGTGAGAATAAAATAAAAAAATGTAAGAACCCCAGACACCAACATATATTGAGAACCACTGATCAAGAATTTGAGAAGTGGCAAACATTGTGAGAATAAAATAAAAAAATGTAAGAACTCAACCAACATGTATTGAGAATAAAAAAGAAACGTAAGAATCACTGGTCAAGAATACGACAACCCCTGGAATTTAAAACATACACTTTTAAACAAATTCGTGTGTTAAAAGTTAGTATAAATATTTTTTTTTCTTATATAGCAATTTTTCTCTCTTTCTCTTTTAATATATATATATATATATATATATGTTTTAGTCTAAAAATGTCTCTTTCTCTCTCTCTCTCTCTCTCTCTCTCTCTCTCTCTCTCTCTCTCTCTCTCTCTCTCTCTCTCTCTCTCTCTTTATCTCTCTCTATCTCTCTCTCTGTCTTTCTCGCTCTCTGTCTCTCTCTCTGTCTCTCTATCTCTCTCTCTGTCTCTCTATATCTCTCTCTCTTTCTGTCTCTCTCTCTCTGTCTCGCTCTCTCTCTGTCTTTCTATCTCTCTGTCTTTCTCTCTCTCTCTGTCTTTCTCTCTTTCTCTCTCTCTATCTCTCTCTCTCTCTCTGTCTCTCTCTGTCTCTCTCACTTTATTGTTTATTTCAAAATACTTGTTAGATATTTTTTTTGTAAACCGTTTTAAAATGTGTCTCTCTGTCTCTCTCTCTGTCTTTCTTTCTCTCGCTCTCTCTCTCTATCTCTCTCTGTCTCTCTCTCTCTCTGTCTCTCTCACTTTATTGTTTATTTCAAAATACTTGTTAGATATTTTTTTTGTAAACCGTTTTAAAATGTGTCTCTCTGTCTCTCTCTCTCTGTCTTTCTTTCTGTCTCTGTCTCTGTCTCTCTCTCTCTCCCTCTCTTTCTCTCTCTGTCTCTGTCTCTCTATCTCTCTCTGTCTCTCTCTCTCTCTCTGTCTCTCTCTCTCTTTCTTTTTAGTTATTTTAAAGCTTGCTTTTTTAAAGACATGATTTGTATCTTGTTTGGTATATTTATTGTTAAGTGTATTTCAAACTTTTAAAAAAGGCTCGTAACATTCTGTTCCCTTCCATCAACCAGACATCTGCCCTTGTCACAAACAAAATGTTTGCTAATTTTATGGTGGGACGTGCCGAAACAGACATCAAGTTATAAACAGCTGTTCCCTGGGTAAACAATTACCAGCAGTTTTCACTGTGGGTCGATAATCATCCGTGTCAAACGAAAGACGAATTAACAGACGTATTGTTTGTTTAGGTATCTTATTACCATCCGATAAACTCTTTTTTCATAACACCTGCACAGTGAGTAAACATTGGTGAGTTATTTCTTAACGGGACGTGACAATTTAAAGACAAATGTTTGCGAGCAATAACAGGTGGATAAACATAGATGTCCCGAAATTAAGCAGCGAACGTACCACGGACGTTCGAACCGAATTGCCCCGAAAACCTGGCGCGCGGATGAATACACAAGCAAATCTTTCTGTATTCACACTAGTGTTTGTCTCAAAATCTTTTGATATAAGGAAGAAATGATTTAGATATCTCATTCTGTAACCAGCCACCGCTCAGATCGGATCAGTCTTTTTGAAGAAAAAAAAAAATCAGACGTTGAGACCAAGAAATTCCGAAAACAAGACAACTAAAAGTAAGTTATTCTGTTTCATTCGTATGTTTTGTTTGGATGTTAAAATAATTATTTCTGTTTAGAGAATATATAAGTTTTAGTTGCTTGTTTATGCGTGTGTTGTGTTAGGATGTATATCTTTAAAAATATAAGTGTTTTCGTTAGGATACCATAAATATCTTTAAAAATATCTGTTTTCTATTTAAAAGATATGTCTGTGTATTCGCTTTTTCGCTAGTCGGTGTTGCTAAAAATCTGTTTCAAAATAGTCTAACTGTTAAGATGTTAACTCAGATACTAAATTGTTATCTGTTAAGATGTTAACTCAGCTTAATAACTGTGTGTTTTATGTTAACTCAGATACTAAATTGTTATCTGTTAAAATGTTAACTCAGATACTAAATTGTTATCTGTTAAGATGTTAACTCAGATACTAAATTGTTATCTGTTAAGATGTTAACTCTGATACTAAATTGTTATCTGTTAAATCCGGACATAACATATTTTTTGATAAGACTTAACCGATTATGTGCTAGGAAAAAAAGGCTAACGCTTATCCTTGTTGCTAGACATTTACTCAGCCTGGATTTCAACTGATGGTACATTTCTACAAACTAAACTCGAGCGTGAGGAATATTTTTTTCACATAATAAAGAAAATTAAAGAGAACATAGCATATTTTTTAACAGCACTATACATGTAAAAATATAGAGATAATAAACTTAACAATAAATGTACCAAAACATTCTTAAAGTTTCTTAAACGACAGATCAATTCGATGGATCACAGGCTGGGTTTTTTTTTAATCGATATCTTTCTAACAGCACGCGAGGGGCATTTTTTTTACCTAGAATAAGAAATAACACTGTGTTTATTCTCTCTGTCTTCTCTCTTCTCTCTGTCTCTCTTGCTCTCTTGCTCTCTCTCTCTCTCTTTCTTTTTTCTCTCTTTCTCTCTCTCTCTCTGGCTCTCTCTCTCTTTCTTTTTTTTCTCTCTCTTTCCCTTTCCCTCTGTCTCTCTCTCTTTCTTTTTCTCTCTTTCTTTCTTTCTTTCTTTCTTTCTTTCTTTCTCTCTCTCTCTCTATTTAACTGATTGTTACATATATGTATTTTATTCTCTTTCTCATTGTCTCACTCTCTCTCTCTTTCTCTCTCTCTCTCTCTCTCTCTCTCTCTCTCTATTAAACAGATTGTTACATATATGTATTTTATTCTCTCTCTCTTTCTCTCTTTCTTTCTTTTTCTCTCTATCTTTCTCTCTCTATTTAACTGATTGTTACATATATGTATTTTATTCTCTTTCTCATTGTCTCTCTCTCTCTCTCTCTCTCTCTCTCTCTCTCTCTCTCTCTCTCTCTCTCTCGCTCTATTTAACTGATTGTATTTAATTTTATGTGTAAGTAACGGTTTTTCGTTCCTACTTCACAGAAATGTCAGCAATCCAAAATGTTTGTGGCCAATGCAGCAAATCTTTTACTCGTCAAAGCAACCTAACGAGACATATGCGGACAGTACATGCTGAACCGACACATCCCTGTCGTGTGTGTCCCCAAATATTCACAAGTCGTGATGCACTCCAACAACACATTGAATTGAGCCATGGACCCGGTGCTACGAGATCCTCCACAGTGGAAGCCATTGCACCATGGGCCGCTATAGACTCCCCACTGGGAACCACCACTGCACCGGCGGGCGCTATAGACAACTCAGTGGGGACCACCACTGCAACGGCGGGTGCTACAAACACATCAGTGGGGACCACCACTGCAACGGCGTCCGCTACAAACCCCTCAGCGGGGACCACCACTGCACCAGGGCACAGTCTAACGTGTCCCCGCTGTGGTAAAACATTTACCCGCCGTGATGCATTATTACGCCACGTCAATACAGTGCACGCTATGCCTCGATTTTCTTGTGACATTTGCGACAAACAATTTACACGTACTGATAGTTTACAGACCCACATAAAACAACAACATCAGTCTGTCCCAGCACCAATACCCACCAGTCCCATATTAAAAAACCCCGTCTCCCCACTGAAGAAGACTCTTTAGAAGACTTACAGGATGACATAAGACAAGTCTACACTGACAACTGGCAAGCCATTACAACACACGCAAATAAACATAAATATCTGTCCACTTTCACTTTTTTCAACAGACCAACAGAAAATATGGACTGGGACCGTCTCTTGCTCCCTGTATTTACACAACAGACAAAAAGATTCAAAATAAACTACAGTTTTCACATCATCTTAAGACACAGAGAAACAAATGACCTCCGTTTTTTCACGCTTCCCATAATAACACAGTCGTCTTAGATCAGCCACACTTAGTCAACAACATTACAGATTTCAAAGCTTTTCTCTCACAGTTACACGACAGCGATATTGTCACACAAGCACAGTTAAATAGACCAAACACAAAATACTTTGTCGAAGCCATTCCAGCCACTTCGTTCTATCTGTACCATATCCAAGACTTTCCTATCGGTTGATGCATACAAGACATTCCCTCTTTCATCATGGACAATCACCACATACATGCACTACAACACGATTCACATTCAAAACCATACAGTGATAACTTTTGCTTTTTTAGATGTCTAGCCGTTTTTAGGGGTGGTGAAGTTAAAGATGTTAGAAAAAGCACGCGCCGGTTAGTCGAACAGTGGCAAACACAGCAGGGACTTAGGTCCCTCATCGATTTCCCCGGGGTTAGTTTAATCGATATGCCCCAATTAGAAAAATGTTTTAACGTAAATATTGACATTTTCGAGTTTGACGACGAGGAAAACCTGACCCCCAAACTTAGAGGTAGCGACACTTTTCCAGATACGTTGCGTCTTTTAATGTTTAAGAACCATTTCATGTACATTGTAGATATCGATAGGGCCAGTAACTCTTTTTCGTGTCCCGATTGCGGTAAGTTGTGGAAGATTTATAGGGATATGGCGCGCCATGAAAAGCGCTGTACCGGCTCTAAGCGAAGAGAAACATTTAGAGGTGGTGTGTATAATCCCCCAGAGACCATTTGGGACTTAATCAAGGAGCAGGGCATAGACGTAGACACAAAATTCGTCTTCCCGTATCGCGCCACATTTGGCTATGAGGGTTTTTTGAGAACACTCTAGTACCCAGTGGTAATGCCACTACCTACACAGCCAAACACGTGCCCCTGTCGTGTTCGGTGGCTTCTAACGTCCCCGGTTTTGAAGCCCCCGTGTGTTTTATCACAACGGGTGATCCACAGGAGTTGGTCAATACGATGGCTGACCATCTGCTCAAAATTGCCGCGGCCTCTTATGAGATTCTGCGTGCATATTTTGACGATGTTTGCATACAACTCAAGGCTTTAGAGACGATCGGTAATTCAGACGGACTCCTTACTAGATTAGAGGGTTATTTGGAGCAGCTACCGGTGTTAGGTTTCAATTCGGGTAAGTACGACGTGAACGTAATCAAACCGTATCTCATCCGGTATTTCAGGGGGGAAGACTTCAAATTTTTAGTCAAGCGAAACAATAATTTTATGTGTATTGCCACTAGCGACTTAAAGTTTTTAGATATAGTCAATTACTTAGCCCCGGGGTTTAGCTATAGCAAATATCTCGCGGCGTACAAGGTTAAAGAAACCAAAGGATATTTTTGTTACGAGTACATAACAGATTTAGCAAAGTTAGATGAGACAGCGTTATCACCCCACTCGGCATTTTTTTCCAAACTTAAAAATACTAACATTTCCGCCGATGAGTACGCCGAGTGCCAGAAGGTGTGGGCCGAGAACCACATGACCACGTTACGCAACTTTCTGACGTGGTACAACAATAAAGACGTGGTCCCCTTCCTGGCAGCGTTAGACCGACAAGTTAGTTTTTACGCGCGCCTAGGTGTAGAAATGTTTAAAGATGCGATCTCCGTGCCCGATGTAACGTTAAAGTACCTCTTCAAAACCCTCCCGCCCAACGTCATGTTTTCTTTATGCTCGAAGCAGGAGGTAGATTTGCATAACATATTGCGCCAAAACATCGTCGGGGGACCGTCAATTATTTTTGACAGGTTCCACGAGCAAGGCAAAACCCGCATTAGAGGTGGCAAAACGGTTCAAGCCATTAAAGGGTTTGATGCCAACGCCCTTTATTTGTGGGCGTTGATGCAGAAAATGCCCACTGACTTTCCCATTAGACGGTCCAAGAATGATGGTTTCAAGCACCACAAACTCCACAAATATACCGTGCAGTGCCGCGATTATATGGCTTGGGTCTCCCACCAAAAAAAGTGACCTTAAAAACCCAGTTTAACGGACGTGAGAAGGCGTTGGGTGATGTATGCGTTAGGGTAGACGGTTGGGACAGATACTCTCAGACCGCCTACCAGTTCCATGGGTGCCTATTCCACGGCCACCCTAACTGCCCTCTAACCGCCGGTCGTGACGTTAACCCAGTCAACAACAAACCATTGGCTGAGTTGTACGCAGAAACGGGGAAAACAAGTTCTTATTTACGGGGCCATTGCAACGTCGAATTGGTAGAAATGTGGGAATGCGAGTGGCAGGCGTTGAAGAAAACCGAGCCAGCAATCCGTCGTTTTCTGAACGCCACCTTCCCGAACCAGAAACCATCATACACGAAATGTCGGTACCCCCTGACAAAAGAAAATATTCTCGCCTCGGTGCTGGACGAGACCTTGTTTGGTCTAGTCGAGTGTGACATCCATGTCCCTGACTCTTTAAAAGACCATTTCTCTGAGATGATGCCCATTTTTAAGAATGTCGACGTCACGAGGGAAGATATTGGGCCTTTCATGCGGGAATACGCCGAAAAACATAAACTCCTGACTACCCCCAGACGGACGTTGATCGGGAGTTATGTGGGCAAAAAGATTCTTTTGACAACACCTCTGCTTCGCTGGTACCTAACCAAAGGTTTAGAAGTCACCTGTATCTACCAGGTGCTTGAGTAAACACCCGCGACGTGTTTCAAACGGTTTGGGGACACTGTTTCGAACGCGCGTCGACAGGGTGATACTGATCCTGCCTACGCCATTACCAGCGAGACCATGAAACTGCTAGGTAACGCGGCCTACGGCAAGACATTAACCAATAAGGCGAAGCATGTGGATGTCTCGTATACGATGGGCGAGGGTACCTCTGACCAAATAAACTCACCCCGCTTTAGGAAAATGACGTTAGTGACGGACGAGATTTTTAAGGTAGAGAAACTTAAACAGACTATATGTTGGGACCTCCCCGTTCAGATAGGATTTTTCGTCTATCAATACGCAAAATTACGCATGTTAGAATTTTACTACGACTGTTTAGATAAATTTGTAGATAGGTCAGACTTTCAGTTGTGCGAGACGGACACAGACAGCCTTTACTTGGCCCTTAGCGCGAACAACTTAGCGGACGTTGTTAAGCCCGCTTTGCGACAGGAATTTTATAGCTCCTACCACCAGTGGTTCCACGCCGAAGTATGTCCCGACCATAGACCCGTTTTCGTCGCTACCGAGGGTAAAACGCGCTCCCTTTGTCAGAAATGCCGCGAACAAATATTATTCGACAAGCGGACACCGGGCCTTTTTAAATTAGAATACGAAGGCAGAGGGATGGTTTCCCTCTGTAGCAAGACATATCACTGTTTTGGCGACTACGACAAAACCACCACCAAAGGCTTGAACAAACACCACAACAAAGTAGACAAACCCACATTCCTAGACGTCCTCAACACACAACAGGCACAGGGTGGGAAAAATATCGGGTTCAGAGCACACAAATCCTCCATCTACACATATGAACAACACCGCAACGGCCTGTTTTACTTTTACATAAAATGACAAGTACACCCCGACAACGTCACCACCTCACCCCTCAACATTTAAACTGTCTGTACACACAGATACCTACAGGTATATACAACACCTCTATTTCTTACGACGTGACGACAATGTGACGACAATGTGACGACACATATCCCTCAAGGTCTGGCCTGTACCCCTGTGATAATGTATAAAAAATCTGTGATATACATACATATACCTATATATATATATATATATTATTGTACATTCATATGTGAAAATATCAATGTTTGATAATGTTAAAAAATACTGTCTTTCATATATAAAATATAATTATTTTTCAATTGTACATATCACTATGTGAAAATATCAATGTTTGATAATGATAAAACATACTGTCTTTCATATATAATTGTATATTCATTTGATAAAAAATTACTGCATAATGTACATTTTGTAAAAAATACTATATATATTACCATATATGTTTTGCTATTACAAAAACACTATTGAATATAAAAAACAACCATCTTGCCACATTTTCCTTATATAAACATCGTCTTCTTTTTATCTCAAGTCCGCCATCTTGTCCCTCCTCTTCTTGTTATCTAAAAATACCTCTAAAAATAACCTCCCCTTGTTAGCTCAAGTCCGCCATCTTGCCACATTTTCCTTATATAAACATCGTCTTCTTGTTATATAAAAGTCTAAAAATACCTCGTCTTGTTAGCTCAAGTCCGCCATCTTGCCCCACCACATTTCCCTTATATAAAAGTCATGCGCTCCACCAGCGCGCCGCCATTTTTTTGCTATATAAAAGCCATGCTCCACCAGCGCTCCACCATCGGCTCCACCAGAATGCGACCTGTTTTGCGCATACCCTACTACTGTCGTTTTGGCGCCTGATCCGGAAACTTCTTCCTGGCTCCTTGAAATTTCATTAGAGCAATCTGGAATCGCTCTGCCAGAGTAAGAATAGTTTCTAACCAGTAAACGCCGTTTTCAGTGAGAAATCTACGCATTTCCACCCACATATGCTCTCTTAGTTTCTCTATCACAATCAGCTCTTTCAACCGGCCATAGTCCTAGGTAAAGTTTCTCAGTGCACACCACTTCACTAGGTAGTCTTCAATACGGGCTGCGAACTTGAGAAGGTCTCTTCGGCCTCATTCTTAGAACCTCGAAATTTTTTTCGGTAAGCTTCTGAATAAAGTTCGTATCTCACCAAGAGAGCTTTTTTCAGTGCCTGATAGTCATCTCGCTCTCCGGCCGGAAGTTTTTTTTTTAAAACTGCGTAAGCTGCTCCTCTAGGCCCTGGGAAAGTTTCAAGTTCCACTTCCGTTCTTTCAGTCCAAACCCTTTTCCAAAACGTACAAAGCCGTCCAAAAAAGGCGTCCATAGTATCGTTCCTTCCTGAGAAAGGTTCCAGAGGAAAGTTCATGGCATTGGGTGGCACAGGTTGTGAAGCAAGCACACTGTCTGAGCGGGGTAAGAACCCTCCGTCAGAGTTGGGAGCCGTTGCACTTTTAGGCAGCTCTATCTGATGGGTCTGTCCATGGATTATCAGTTTCTTCATTTTAAGTGCATGCTCCCTGTCTCTCTCTCTCGCTCCGATGCTTATTCTGCGGCTTTCCGCTCTGCGGCTTCGGCTGCGTTTTTCCGCTCCGGTGCTTCTGCTGCGGCTTTCCGTTGCGCTGTCTCTGCTGCGGCTTTCTCTTTCCGCTCGGCTGCTTCTGCATTGGCCTCCTCCATTGCACGTTTATGTATATCCTTCTCTCTTGGATGAAGTTTATCAGTCTCCTCGCTTACAAATTTCATCAGCTGTTTCCCGCGTTACCCAAATTCACGCCCTGCCTCCATTAAACTAGCTCTAATTTTTGCGGCGTCTGCCATGATATGCAGTACGGGTTTGTGAAGGACAAAATCGGCTGTGAACTCGGAAAATAATTTTTTAACACACACAAATTATTATCTCTTTAAAATCAGCTAGGTTTAAAATAAAAAACAAGCTCAAATAGGTATTACAATAATTCACTCACTGAGCGCATTATGAACAATATAGATAACTGATTATCTAGCCCTGTCTTGATAAGAAAAATTAACCAAGTCTTTACGAAGAACAAAAATTGTGTCCAGCAGTTACGGAAAAAAGAAAAAAAATTGTTTCCAATTTCCTACCGTGTTCTCTGTTCTCTAAATTTTTTACGCTATCAGTTTGATACTTAATGATTTTTTTTAAAGTATCACTCGTGCTTTTGAGATATTAATTATTCCCACTACGAAGTAGACAAAATATAGTAAAAGTCTTAGAGGTAATCTCTCAAAATGCCAACAAATTTTGCAATTGTCGCAACTGTATGGCAGGGAAGAAAATCTGATTTATCGCTCTTCTGAGTCCTAGTTCACTAAACGCGGACGAGCCACCAATTGCCGTGTGGTAGTATTGGGGCAACTACGACAGTAGTTTTTGCCAGGAATAGCCTATGAGATATTAGGTAGAAGGTCTCTAGAAATTGGCTCGTTAAGAAAGAATAAAGACCTATTCGAGATAGGGACAAGAAGAAGGGAATGCGAATGCTTTCCACTGGACAGTGTTTTCTAGTAATTACGGAAAGAGTTATGTTTCCCCACGACCTTAGCTTCTGCCCTTAGATCCCGTAACAGAAAAAGCCTCCAACCTCATCTGAGGGTAGAAATTTCTCTATTTGTAAATATCGAACACCGACAGTACGAGTGATACACTAACAAACTAGATAATGATCAAACGATTATTAGGTTTATTAACTAAAAATCTACACATCTGGTGTTAATACTGGTTAGAACGTGATGATGGTAAAAGACGATTCACACAAAACACACAGATGAGATATTAATATTTTAGTTAATAAAGTAGTAGTTAATTAAGAATGAGCTTGTGTAAAGTTTGAGTATATCTCTGTAGCACTGATCAACAGTTAATAGTTGTCGTTTGAAAAGGTCTGTTGTCTAATCTCCGGAGGGTACTCTCCAGACTGGATATCTTCACGAACTGGTAGTGATATGTAGACTCATTATCTTGCGTATGTAATCGTGATTCATAAAATATACTTTAAAGTTTGCTTCATAGAATGCGCTTAAGAATGTGTTGCACTTGGTATAAATATCTTCTTCTTCATCCTTCTTCCTCGTTCGTCCTGAAAAGGACGTTGGTTGCGTTGTGTTTGTTTACGCCGGAGCTGCGATATCTGCGCCTTTCGGCCTACACATCCGACTTTAGCACGGCATTTTTTGGGACCGGGTTTGACTTCCCTCTTTGATCCCTACTCTCTCAGCCAGACTGCAGTGATGCAACCTGTTTCCAGTATCACCACTTGGAGGTGGAGTAGTGTCTTAGCCAGCTCTGGTTCGCTGACCATGACACAAGCAGTCAGCTATGGGTCGCTGACTGCATTCCACTTTTGACACGACTTAGGTATAAATATGAGATTCAACTGTTGAGCTCTTTAGCTTGACTTCAGATATTACGCTTCCGATGGAGCTGAACTCGAAATGAGTAATCAACTGTGCGCTTTAGCTTGACTCCTGTAGTAAGCTTTCGAGTGATTTAAATTTGTTATAACTATGCATCGAACTTGTGCACACGTGACGAAAAATGCTGCGTCCACCTTCTTTAGTATGGGCGATAAATATTCCTTTTTAAGTGAGGAACAAAGAATGTTCTATGGCGAATTCTGCTTGCCAAATGTCCGTTTTTCATAACTTATTTTTGGTTAGACGTCAGGCACGTATCGTGTAGACTCAGACTTCTGATGGACTAAAGACACACACAAGTCTTCGTAAGTTTTCACACTTAATATATATACTGGTTGACTTTCATTTATTCTACTTCTCACTATTGATCTCTATGATTTCGATTCTAATGATCTTAATTATATTGTGCATATGGAAGACTATGATGATGATTCAACAAGCTAGATGAAGGTGAAGTATGAACTATTAATTACTTCGTATCAGCCTATCATCCTAGAGGAAAATCTGATTGTTTTAATAATTTATGAGAAGAATTAAATGAAAAACTATCTTTCGCACATTTAGATGTGAGGTTAAGATAAATAAAGAATAATAAAAAAGTATTAATATTCTGTTTAAGATCTACTAACCGTCTTTTCCCTTTGCAAAATCATTTAAGAACTCAATACACACAGATAAGAAATAAGTATCCACACTGAATTAATTGCAGGCTATGTGTTAGGGATTTCTCTTTACACCACAATGTTAAAAAACTGGACTCCTCTGTCTAACAAGCTGCGCGGTATATTATATCTTTAAAAGTCAAATGTGGGTCCCTTGCACCTGGTGACGTAGAACTCCGCCCATACAACCAATAGCTAAGAGTCGTTCTGGTCACTCATTCCCATGATCTTTCTTGTCCCCTGTCAGTCCAAAGTGGGTGGGGCAATTCGAAACAAACTTGTGTTGCGGAGCTTGCCTGACAAACAGGTCTTGAGATAATTGGCTGGCCAATACAAAAGTGTTCCCCGCCTTACAACTGTCATATCACTCTCTGTGTGTCTATCGCTCCGCGTGTTGGCTGCGGCCTTTTTTCCCTCTTTCCATTGTCGCCAGCACGATAAGAAATTCCTTTGTTACGATGCCTATTGTATTACATGGCGTTGGTTTAAACAGCATGAGAAAACTTCTTCCCCTGGCCAAGCTGAGCGTCTCCCTGAGCCATTGTCCCAATGTGGTGACTCGTCGCTTGTATGGACAGCGGCCGAGCAATACAGAGACTATGCTTTTGTGTCAGCCGCGCTCGCTTCAAAGTTAACAATAGTCTACATAAATTATAGCATGCCCAGATGTCTCATTTTGATGAAACCAGATGTGTTTCACCAGATTTACCACGAGGCAATGTGGACTTCAAAAGATGATGCCAGGTATGTGGACTCAATCAAAAGAATTTATTTTACCACCGATGAAAGAACCGGTCGCGAATAATCAAAACGATGAAATAGCAAATTAGGGATGATAAAGCACCATGTTTGAGAAAATAAAATAAGAAAGATGTAGGAAAATGTAGAATGATAAGGCCTTGGCGCTCGTTTATCACAGTAGCCATACCATGTCAGCTCCGCATCTCTGTTGTTGTGAGATAACCTTCATATGGTTCTATAGCACTTCTCACTTCGTGTCTGATCTGTTAAATCACGGTGTTGAGTAAACGATGTCTGAATATGATAATAAAGCTATTGTAGTCTTGCGTCCAGTTTTGATATCCGCGATGACCTTCAGGCAAATAATTTGTACTGCAAAGAAGACGTTTTACTATATTTCGTACTGGTCTTGTTAGGGGGCTTCTCACGTGATTTTCCCTATCCTTTGATCTGCAGTACTGGTTCACTAGTGGCCAAATCTCAAAAGTATCTAACATTGGTCTTCAAAGTTGTCTACCTTCGCACAAGATTACTTTTGGCAGAGATGTAGATAGAAGGACAATGATGCTTGTATGTCATTGGAGTCTTCACAAGATAATTCAGAAGTCAAGAACTATGCTGCATAGGGCAGAGCACTTTTAACTTATATCTGATCCGGCACCGTTTGTGATGTTTTAAGCAATTGTGATGCGTATTCGAGCCCTCAGCTGGTTTATTCCAGCGAAATTCCTGTTATAAGTAGTTTTGGCTCCATGGATGACACTATCTGTATATGTATTACAGATTTTAGATCATACATGCGCTATCTTAGCTATAAGAACTGAATCAACTATGGATTTTTAAAATAGCATATACAAAATTTAAAAATCAATTAGTGTTTAACACATTTAAATAAATATGGATGAGAGTGACTGTAGTGAAATCTGTGAAATAATCGCGAAATTCAGTAATATTTTAGTCCTAGGATAATAAATAAACCCGCCCTAGGGTGCTTGACTATCTTCGTCTTCTACTCCAGTAGAGCGCTGCCTTTGGTGCAGTGAGAATGCTTATAAAAGGACCCGCCATAAAATCTAACACGCTTTTTAGTTTCGGTTTCGAGACGTACAAATAATATTTAACATCTTGCCCGATCTGCTGCAAACAAACTGAGGCAAGACTTATAATTAACGATATGCCAGAACTGCAACACAGAACTGGCGTTTGAATTAACGTAATACTATAAAATTTAACGCCAAAATCAGTAGTACTTGGACATTTTTCAGTAGTAAGAACGAAACAACTGTAATAATTAACGCAAAATACTACCAACGCTTGGCAAAAACCCCTCTTCGCTCTGCACGCGGTTCCTTTACTATAGACACTCGGTGGGCAAAGCCAGCAGATATAAACACACAGATAGTTTAATTCTCAACGCGTAGTGTAATTCTGACGTCACACAAACTAGTGGGTTATTTGAATAAAAAACAAAAAAATGATACAGAAGGAGGGGGAAAGATGGCCGACTTGTGTAAAAAGTTGTAATTGACGATTAACAGTGACAAAACTGAAAATCTAAACGACACATAATATAGACATAAAAATCATATAGTAAGATAGCTTAGTGTCCCCTGAGGAATAATATGCTTTAAAATATATGGTTGTCAAACTAACAGCCAAGATATTGTCAAAAAAACCATATATGCTAAGACAGATTGACAAACCTCACGATCGTCCCTGCTTGGTTGTTTGGTAAAATTTGGGGACGCAAATTTGAAAAAGAGGCATTGGAGTAATTCACCTCCTATTGGTTGGTATAACATTATAGGAGTACAGGGGAGAGGTAGGAAAATGTTAACCAAAACTAAACATCTTTTTGTATCGGCATGATCAGGCGGACTGACCAATGGACTACGAGACGCATAGTCTGTTTGGAGTTTTGTTTTTGTTTTTCAAAAACTAGATTCAAAATTGGTAGTCGCCTGATTTCATTGACCGGATCAAATAGATATTGGCCAAGGGCTTAGAGCTCTCGTGGCCATTTGTCAAGAAATTTTCTAACAACGAATACGTTGAGAGCAGATGTGATAAAGTTTAAAATAAATATTAAATTCACGGTCTGGGCAGGGCAGAGAGAAAACTGAGGCCACATCTTTTGCCAGTCAACGTTATTTGTGACATAATTCTTTGAATTTGTGGTGAGAATGCATTATGTATTAATATGCTTGATTAAAACTGCGAAAGTTAGATACTGCTATTGTGGAAAAGTGAAAGACATGCCGGGAGCAAACATTATTGAGTCCTCACATTGAATTGTATTTGACTGTTGCATATTGTTATGACTTTGTATTAATATTATTGTATTAAAATATATTAGTAAGCCTCATTGTTCCATGAACACTCTTCAACATGCCTAGAGCGTTTATAATTAGGAAAAGAAAAGAAAATCATACAACAGGAGATGTGGTTTCTCCACGTTATTGTATTGAAGCAAACTATGTAAAAGTACAGTAGCGTATCTGCCATAGGGACCTGAGGTGTGGTCACAGCAAAGTGTGAGTCATATAAATTAGGGGCTGGTGCACTTTGTATGCACACGAGGCTGACCCCATAACATCATGTGTACATAGTGATAAGAAATTATGATCAGATATGAAAAGGCCAGGGTGTCTTTTATTGCAGGGTTTTATTTCCTGTTACCAGCCGGTGACAAGAAACCTGATGACTGATTGTTGAGAAAAAAAGTCTCCAGTCTAAAGTTTATGCTGTCAGGAGCTGGTGTGTGCTGATATATATATTCTCTGCAGCGACATACGGAATTGATATCTTCCTACCAAGAATCCCAGGTGATGTGTCAACATCTGGGACATCTGACACTTCATTCAAAATATAAAAATTGTTATTCCAAAGAATAATTCGATTTATAGGGGGATGATGAACCAACAGCTCCTCCTAACCACTGACTAACACTAGTAGCTAATAAAATTTTAGTCTGTGAATACACCTACAGGATAATATAGTGACATTTTACTTATCGGACAAAGGGTCCAAACATTTTAGTTAATCAGTATATGTAAAATATATTTTCCTTTTTTTAAAGACCTGTCCAAAAGAGATGGCAGGACAGGCAGATTAAATTGTAAAAAGAAAACATTCAATTTTTAAAGAAAAATCTAACCATCGTTTTATCCATTTCCTTATAGTGAGTTAAAGTGTATAGTGTTGATGTACCATCATTGTCATTTTACCCCTAAACACTAGACACATCATACACCAGCCACTAGAATTAAAATACGGACAGTGTGAGATCTAGGGAGGTAGCGTTAGGTTCCCTGATAATACCTCATCATCATCATCATCATCATCTTTTAGAGTCAGGGGCCTACATTTGCTTGACCTCACACGGTTGACACAGACACAGCTTTCTTTCCTTTTAGGTAACATCTTAACCTCCCCAGCAAATAATACTTGCTACATATATTGGTAGGCTTGTCCGGGATTTGAACTTCTAGTACTACATAAATTGGGGTCGTGGTCTGGGATTTAGCAGTAACAACATTACTATTTACCCAGGGAATCCCCATTATTAATATTGCCCAAGATTTGGTGAATTTAATGAAGTGTCAGAGCATGGAATAATTAATTTGTGTTGTACTTAGTTTAGAAATTGAGTTAAAACATTTTAGTATTTATCAGATGGCAGATTTGGCAAAGTTTCGCTCTGCTGCTGTGCAGACTGCGAGAGACATGAACATGGAGGGTCAAGTCTTGATTGACTATGTCACCTCAGAATGTGATAAGTTTATTGCTAGGGAAGAACATAGGTGAGCTGAAGAAAGGAGAATGCAGTTAGAAGATGCTCGGGAGATGAAGAAATTAGAGTTAGATAGAGAGGCGCAGAAAGAAATCAAAAGGTTGCAAATCGAGGCTGAGAAGGAGGCTAGGGCCTTAGAGGCTGATAGAGAGGCTGAGATTAAACGGCTCCAATTTGAAGAAAAGAAATTGGAGGCTGAATAAAAAAAATCCGAAAGGGAAGCAGAAGAATGAAGATTGGCTGCCGAAAGGGAAGCATAAGATAAAAGATTAGAGAGGGAGGCAGAAGATAAAAGATTACAGAGGGAGCATAAGCTGCAACTGAGGGAGTTGGAGTTGCAGGGCCATGCTCCTGACTATGGTCACAGCCCCTCTGCCTCTGAAGCTACTGCTAGTCAGGGGGCCTCCAACTCAGCTATGGGGTTCCACTTAGACCATTTTGTAGAGGGAGGATGACATTGAATCATTTTTGTCTAGATTTGAGGTTTTAGCCACCACCTATGGGTTGGAGAGAGAAAGGTGGAGTTTAAAGTTATCTCAGGGTCTTAGGGGAACATCTTATGAAGTGTTTGCCAAGATAAGCAAAGACGACCAAGACAATTATGACATGTTAATGCAGGCTCTTTTGCTAAGGTATGAAAAGAACGGAGAATTTTATAGGAAAAAGTTTAGAAATGCCAAGCTACTGTCGGGTGAGACCTATCACCAGTTCTCTGCACGGTTAGAGATGTACTTGGAGAAATGTACTGCTCTGGGGAAAACCCAAGATCTTAAAGAAATGATTCTTATTGAGAAATTGAGAGAGTCCATGGCTCCAGACTTGAGAAAGTTTCTCATGGAACAAGGTGCAGAGAGGCTGGGTGAGTTACTTAATGTCGCTGAGAGGTATCAGGCAGCACAGGCAGATGTAGCTGGCGCCAAAAAGAAACATGTTGTCGCAAAATTGGTTTCAAGTCATTGCAAACGTTTTCAGTTAGATTTATAAACCCGTCAACGATCGATTGACCGCTTTCAAAATGGCGGCGTATCAGCGAAATGTGTATCAGACAGAGGAAATCGCCAAGGATAAATAAAAGCAGAAGGGAATCAGTATGAAAAGGATTTTACATTTCAGTACAGGGAAGGATTGTGTATAACTGCATATAAGAAGGAACGGTAGGAAGTTCTCATTTACGGAGATATATGCGTATTTCGGCTGCCCACAGTTACGCTAAAAGCGTGTAACCCACTTCTGTTCTAAATATTAAAATCAACAAATAACAGTTTGGGAATTTACATGAATAGGAAGATAGAGTTTTATCAGCTGTATAAAACTAGATAAGATGGAACAATATGGATATTATATATGCCGAGAATTAGAAAGGCAAAATTTCAGTCGACGCACAGATCGGCTGAAATCACTGTTCGGGAAGGATTTTTCAGGCTAGGTTTAAGCTGTGACGTCGGTACTCTCCGATACGTCCGCGCTATCGTATATAAAGCGTAGCGGTAAACTGAGACACAGACAACGAAAGAGGTTTGAGACAGACTGGAGGAAGAGTTTTGCCACTACCCATGAATTGTGAGCGGATCGCCAGAAACATTTTTAAGTCCAGTATCTGAAGTCTGAGGGTAAGCGAAATTATGATAACTACCGTGTATAATATTTGTTATTTCAGGTTCATATAGTATTCACAAAATATGCCTGTATAATAGTCATTGATATAATGTATTGTATTTTTAATATGATCTAAACATGTGCATTGTGGATGAGATGATTGTTGCTTGTACAAAAATTAATCACAAATAGCCCCACAGCCTAATGAAGATATATTTATCATATTGCTTTATCGCTTATGAAGATAAAGGTAGTCCCATGGCAGAGATTGTCATAGGGAAATGAAGTGTTAGAAACTTCATCATGGAAGATCCCAGTTTACGAGGTTAAGGTGACTAGTCCCCTTCCTCGCTGCCTTTGCCTTCCCTAGTTCGAGAGCACAACTTTGTACCCATTTACAGCTGGTAAATTGGAGTGTTCTACAGCCAGTTTCAGTAGAAAGCAACCTGATCACGTGGTCACTCACTTTCTTTATTTATGTATTAATTTTGTGTAGATGCTAAGAATAGCATCAGTATTTGAATTTGTACCTGATATGATTTGGAAGGATCAAGTTATAGAAAGGGATGTATAGGAGCTGAATAAACCAGAAGATGTTTATTACTGATATGTTAATATTAATTCTATATCATTGAATTGATGTTACTTACTATGACTGTATAACTTTGACACCTGATGACTGACTTGTCTGACTTATGTGCTAGTCAGCTACAAGTCTAGCCAGATACTAGCCAAGGCTGATATGTTGCAGGTTCCATGAAATAACTCAAACCAGACTGTCCAGTATCAGAAGCCTGTGTCGTTCATCAGAGGCAATCCCACAAAAGTGCAGGACCCCAAAGAGTGAACTTCAACTGGTCATTGGCATCCCTACTGTTGGGCCTACCAAGTCTGATATCAGCAAAGGACAGTTCAGTGTCAGCAGTATCAAGTTGAACAGATAAGTGTCACTTAGGACACTGACTACCACAATATATGAAACACAGTAAATAGTCAAGTGATGACATTTATCAGAGGACTAAGAACAGTGATATATTTAAAATGAATGCAGTCTAAATAGACAATAATAGGAATTGTGTGACTTAATTTTATATATATATATTTCAATGCTCTTTTCCAACTAGTAGAAATAGAATATTAGTGTAATTATTAAACTATTTTAACTGTACCTGAGGATTTATTCACTTTTTCCATTTTGTGGGTTCAGTGAATGTACATTTTACTTATCCCCTAGAATATAAGTAATCATAAGATAGTCACAGGGAGGAGACACCTTAAATCCTGGTACTACTTCTTACCAACTGGGCCAGGGTTTTCACAGTCTGACTATTTTTATGATAACAATAAACCAGTGCTTATTTCTAAGACTGGGGTATTACTTGTAAGGTCAGAACTCTTTACTGGCATACTCTTACATAATAAATAATTTTAAATAACCTCCCGCTACACATGTAGACAATTATAAGGCTCCACAAAACTTTAATAAATTTGACAACAACGGTAAGGAAAAACTTTGAAAGGCCACGAAATGACTATAAAAATAAAAACCCACAGTTCAATTACAGAAAATATGATGAAAGAAAACCTTTTCATCAAAGCAGATTATATTGTAAATGGTGTAAGAGAGAGGGTCATGACACCAAATTTTGTAATAAGAAAACTTCTGGATTTGCTGCTATAAAGATGGGGAACAAGGGAGAAAAGGACAAACCTACTGGACAGCAGGAACCGTATCACCCCCCAGTTTGTGAGGATGTAGTTTGCAATGGAGTCACCATTAGGTGCCTCTATGATACAGGCATAGATTTTGATTATGTTGTGAGTGCGCACTTGGTGAACCCAGATCAGTATACCACAGAAACAGTAGAGATACAAAGGGCGACCAAGGACATACCACTTATGACACTTCCCATTGCAAGGATAACAGTGAAAACTCGCTATGTGGAAGGAGTAATCAGAGCAGCAGTGATCGACGCACCCATCTACCCTCTGATATTGGGGTGTCGTTATGTCTTCTTAAGGAATTCCAAGAGACCTCTGGTCATGGCAACAGTGCAGACCAGATCACAGTCCAAGAAGGAAGAAGATGAACCTATAAATACTCATCCAGAAGAGATGAGGAAGGCACAGGCTGAGGATAGGTCACTCAAGCCTTGTTTTAAAAAACTACCTAAATGCCACAAACCTCCAAACAAGGGAGATTATTATATAAAGAATAAATTGTTATATAGGAAGGCCGGAACTGGTTCAAATGGTCACGGACAACTGGTACTTCCCAAGATGTTTAGGGCAGACGTAATACGGAGTTTACATGTTGGAAAAGATGGGGACCACGAGAAAGTAGGTACCATCTGCCAAAAGGTTTCTCAAAAATATTATTGGCCAGATGTAAAGATAATTATTGAGAATTTTGTAGAAGCCTGCGGCATATTTCATGAGGGGACACCCACAAGTGGGGACAATAATAACCAGGACCTAGAAACGCCACAGCGCAAACTTAGACCTGACAATGGAAAGAAAAAAAATTAATAATGTAGACAAAGTGGAATGGGAACCCCCTTTTCACACACAGTCTTCACTTGAATGTATTAAAATGGCAACTCTGTGTAGAGTACAAAAAGTAATTTTACCCCAGAATAAGCCGACAATCCCTAGGTCGGAATTATGTAAACTGGAGGAATATAAAAGAGAGAAAAGTTCTCTCACTGTGAATTTGAACCTGAGGGGAGACAACCCCAGGAAACGAATCGGTAGTGGACGATTTGTATGTGATGACAAAAGGAAAAAAACTTCCTCAATACAAGGCTTCCAGTGTAAGGGACATTACCGGTGCCATGGAAAATAAGTTCAGCAAAATATTAGTTCATTAGTACCTTGCTCAGGGCGTGAACAGATGAGAAGGCAGAAGAGACTGTTACCTCATCATATCAATACGTGAACGAACTAACCACTCGTTTAAAAACTAGTTGGAAACTGGCAAATGATAATTTGAGACAAGCCAGGGAAAAGCATGCTGCTTATTATAACAAAAAAGCGAAGGATAGGGAGCTTGCTGTAGGGGAGAAGGTGCTTCTTCTATTACCAGGCAGCAGCAATAAACTTCAAATCGGATGGCAAGGTCCATATACAGTTTTGCAAAAGGTATCCAGAACAAATTATAAGATAGACAAGAAGGGAAAGGAAAAAGTCTATCATGTGAACCTTTTGAAGAAATATCTGGACAGACAAATCCAGGAAGGAACACCCTTAATGGCCTTGTCTATCGCAACCAAAATGAAAAATGACCCTCTCACATCATTTAAATATCCACTGAAGCCCAGTGAACCGTTTGCACAGGTGAAAATCAGAAATCACCTGACAAAAGGACAGAGGGAGAAGGCTCAAAAGGTCCTGGAGAAACATATAGACGTGTTAACGGATAAACCGGGGCACACCAACTTGTTGGAATATGATATGAAACTGCTAGACCCAACACCCATCTGTATGAGGCCTTATTCTATTCCTTTCGCTAAGGAAAAAGCTTTGAAAGAGGAGATATATTATTTGTTACAAGAAGGGATTATTTCTCACAGTGAATCTCCATATAGCTGTTGTGTGGTTTTGTTGCGAAAACCATCTGGAGAACATAGACTGTGCATAGATTACAGGAAACTGAATGCTGTCACAGAAGGTCAGGTGGATCCATTACCTGATACTACTCAACTGTTTGCCAGGCTGAACAAGGCAAAATATTTTTCTAAGGTGGATCTTAGCAAAGGCTATTATCAAATTTCAGCAAAGCCTGACGTTCGACATAATTTGGCCTTTAGCACCTCGGAAGGCCATTATGAATTCAAAATGCTGCCGTTTGGGTTGAAAAATACATCGAGTGTATTTTCTAGGATGATGCGAAAATTGTTGGATCCCCTGAAAAATCCATGTATCTCAAATTTCATGGATGATATCCTCATTGCTACTGAAACATTTGAGGAACACGTTAACTCTTTGAATATGTTGTTTGAGAGACTCAGAGAGGCTAACTTGACTGCTAGACCAACAAAATGTTGTATAGGATGTAAAGAGTTGGAATTCTTGGGACATACCGTACATCAGGGTAGCATGACCCCTGAACCCACGAAACACGAGAAATTGAAAAGAGCACCGAGACCACAAACAAAGACAGATGTGCGATCTTTTGTGTCTTTGTGTGGTTTCTACCAAAAGTATTTTAAACATTTTAACTCTATATGTGCTCCTCTGACGGATTTAACTCGCAAGGGAAATCCTGATAAAATTGTTTGGTCAGCTCAGTGTGAATTGGCATACCAAGAGTTGAAAGAAAAACTCACAAGCAGGCCGGTATTGAAATTGTATGACTTAACTCAAGAATTTGTCGTGAGAAGTGACGCAAGCAATGTGGGCCTAGGCGCTACATTGTTGCAAAGGTCCTCCTTACAAGATGGGGAATTGAACCTAGTCGCTTATGCAAGCAGCAAGTTGAACAAAGCGGAAAAAAATTATTCAACAAGTGAAAAGGAATGTTTAGCGTTAATATGGGCTATAAAAAAATTCCAGATCTATCTGTATGGTAGGACATTTGTGGTCCAAACAGATCATCAGCAGCTCGTATTTTTATCACAGGCCAAGCACGAAAATGCCAGATTATTAAGATGGTCTTTACTATTACAGCCCCATTAATTTATGATTGAATATATCCCCGGCTCTCAGAACGTAAGTGCCGATTTTTTAAGTAGACATCCTTGTAATGAAAATCAGAAAGACGCGTAGGACTTCATTTGCGCTAAGTTATCTCACAGATTATAACCTGCAATGAATGCATGTTTTAGGAAGGGAGGTGTGTAGTGAAATCTGTGAAATAATCGCGAAATTCAGTAATATTTTAGTCCTTGGATAAGAAATAAACCCGCCCTAGGGTGCTTGACTATCTTTGTCTTCTACTCTAGTAGAGCGCTGCCTTTGGTGCAGTGGGAATGCTTATAAAAGGACCCGCCATAAAATCTAACACGCTTTTTAGTTTCGGTTTCGAGACGTACAAACAATATTTAACATCTTGCCCGATCTGCTGCAAACAAACTGAGGCAAGACTTATAATTAACGATATGCCAGAACTGCGACACAAAACTGGCGTTTGAATTAACGTAATACTATAAAATTTAACGCCAAAATCAGTAGTACCCTGACATTTTTCAGTAGTAAGAACGAAACAACTGTAATAATTAACGCAAAATACTACCAACCGCCTTGAAAACCCCTCTTCGCTCTGCACGCGGTTTCTTTACTATAGACACGCGGTGGGCAAAGCCAGCAGATATAAACACACAGATAGTGTTAAATATTGATTATCAGTGTTAAATATGCTCTTTATATATATACTGTTGAATGGTGTATAGATATGAAGTTGTATTGTTCCTTGTTCACACTGACATCAACTATTTACAGGACCACAGTGTTAAGAGGTATGGTGGTCTGTGGAAGCTCCAATGTTAAGACTTGTTGTTGGCCCCAGCGTTGCTCGTCAGAGTGGTTGTTAGGAATAGGGATATCAACTCGACCTACGCAGTGGTGTGCTAGTTTTATAGGATCTGACACCCGCGAAATTCGCGTGATATTAATTCACAAGTGTTAGCTTGTAGCCTGAGTGGCGTTAGTATATGAAAGACAGACATCACATTTGAGAGCTGTATCCAGGCCCAGGGGAAACTTATTCGGTGTCGGTTGGGCTGGGAACTGTTGGCTTAGGTGACAGTCGCAAGTCAAGGAATTTGTTAATCAGGATTATGAGATGTCATGATATGCAGTGGCGTCTGTGTACCAGTGCAGGTGGTCATCTGGCAGTGTGGACGAGCGGTGTGCCTCCTTTCAACGAAATTGACAGACGGTGACCCATTTCCTGCTTTCCTGTGCGGTGTGTTAGCACGTAGCGTGCTAAATCGAGGACCTGAGCGGAATCAAGGTGTCAAGTTCCAATGCCTTTCTGTTGTCGATTGTTTTACCATTGAACTATGTGATATCCAGGGTGTTAACGGAAAGGAACAGAAGAGTTTTCATTCAAGATAAGTGGTTATGTTTGTGATGTGAACTGTGTCGCCTTAACTATGTCAACGAGCCTTCCTGTGCTTTGCATCTCCTATACTGTTGAAATCTGTTGTTTTTGTTGTCTAATTCTATATAGACATATTATTAGGATTTAGTGCACAAGTATTGATGGTTGTATGATATAGGATGACTTCCCTCATATGATGTTATAAAGGTTCTTTGAAAAGGAATTGATGATACAAAGTTTATGAATAATATTTTTGGTATACATACTGAACTGTGTGAAATGGAAGGGTAATTGTCAGAACTTCTTGAAACATAAACTTGCGACATTAATAATTATACTGATATAGATATATAGTTAACTGAGTGATTGAATCACCATGGATTTTGATAATAATCCTGCAGATATAAGGCATATGTTGGAGAGTGCATTGTTGATAGGTAGAGATGAAAAGGGATTGAGAGGTCTACGACTTGGAATATGGATTATGGACGATTTTTTGGTTAATGTATCAGCATCTCTAGAGTTATTTGCTGAACATAACTTTAAGCTTCTTTGTAATTCAATAATGGCTAGGGATTTGGTTGAGTTGCTACGGCACCTTCGTGTGTTTTTGCAACAGTATATTGAACTTGAACACGGAAAGATAGTGCAAAGTATATTCAAGATGATCCACATGATGAGCAGAAAAAAGAATTAGGAAGTGAGAAACAAATAAAAGTCAGCAAACAGAGTGCCCTACGGGAAAGGGACAATTGTTTAAAAGTTACTACTGAAGTGAGTAAACTACACGAAACAGTCTCTAAACTCGAAAATGAGTTAGATAAGTCAAACACGGAACTTACTAAAGTACATGCGGCGTTAGATGCAGCATTGAACAAGAACAAAGAGTTGGAAATTCGGGTGAAAGACAAAGATGACGAAGTTGGTGATCTCAGACAGGAAGTTCAAGAGAAAAAAGAAATGTATGACATATTAAAGATTGACAGCAATGTTCGTGAAGAGACTTACATAAATATGCTTCATGAGGTGTTGGAGGATAATGATATTATCAGTTGCCAACTGAAAGAAAAGAAAGATATACATGATAAATTAAAAGTTCATGATAAGAAACGTGAGAAATTAGGTAGTGAAACATGTCAAACTAGAGCAAAAAAAGAAAAGGATGAGAAAGACAAATTAGAAGAGTTAACGACTGAGAGAGAGGAGATGATTAAGATTGAGAGATTGTTAACAGAGGAGAGAAGTAAAGTGTTGAGATTTGACATATTAAATAGGAAATTAAGTGAAGAAATTTCACAAAAAAATGTTGAAATTGCAGAAAGTACAAAAAGGGTAGAGGGTCTACTCGATGTTATTTTAAACAGCGGAATATGGTCTTCTGTAAATGTGGACAATGCTAGACAGAAAATTGTATGCCAACAGGTTAAAAAAGCAAAGATCAAGCCCTATACAATCTTTGCTGATAGAAAAGTTAAATGTGATAGACAAATATCTTTTCGGGGAAAATATAACTCTCGAAGGTCTTTTGATTCTGCTTCCAATAGCAACGAATCTTGGCGGAAGTGTAATAGAGAGAATGATAAGGTAACAGTCAGTCCTGATAGATTTCAAGCTAAAAGCCCAAAGATTAAACGAGTAGCTGATTTTGGAAGTTCTCATAAGATAATAACAAGGGATAAAGTTATAAGTAGTGGTTCCAAGGATGAAACCCATTATAGGCGTAACGATAAAGATACTTATAGATCTGCAGATGATACTGCAAACAAGCATATTGTCAAAGAAAAGAATGGACAGAGTTTTTGTAGGAGAGATGTTTCTAAGGTTAGAAAGTACCAAGAAAATTCATATGATAATAATTTTCCTTCTCAGAGAGATAAGAGACAAGTTAAAGTATCTCGACAGTTTAATTCTCAGAATTTTGAAAATAATAATACAGACAAATACAAGAAGAGTTTTCAGTCGTGCAATAATTTTTCTGACAGATTTTTTGTGCGGAGTAGAAACGTTAATCATAACAAGTCTGACTGGGATTATAGACATAATAATAGTCTCAAACAAAGAGGAAATGATGATAAATATTTTGATCAAACGACGAATAATAAGTGCAATTATGCTAATTTTGCTCGACATGAGCCTAGAAGCATTGTTATTAAGCAAAGTAGCAATGATAATGATGTCACAAATACTACTGCTTGTTATGTTTCTGATTTTGAAAGAGCAGCACGTTGTTGTGAACTTAAAGGAAGAGTCGATGACACCGTGGGGTGACCAGATTTCCACACGGACCACATTGCGGGGTAATTGTTTGTTTAACCTCTCCGTTGTTCGTAGTAAATTTCACCATTCATTAAAATGGAAATTTTCATTTGTATTTTTTTTAACAGAGACGACTTCTCGATAAGGGTCAGCGCTTCTGTTTACGGTAGCGGCAAGAATATAGGTCAACATTGTGCCCGAGTGAGTGTTCAGGCAGAACATATCAGCGTGCTAACTATGCATTCGACGTTTTACCCCTAGTGTTTATGAGATGTCGGCAAGACCTATGGAGATTTTTTTTTTGCGGTTGATTCTTTTTTGTTTTGTTTGTTTATTAGGACAGTAGATGTTAATGCATTCTATTGCATAGATCATTATAGGTTGTTATATTATGATCATCATCTTTACGCATCATTTGATGTCTATTGTTTTCTTGATATGTATGACTGTTTTAATTATAAATTAGTTCATTTCGATGCTATTTTTATACTATTATGGTTTGGATAATATGTAGTGTGTTAGATGGTAGTGACGTGTTGTTTACTATTCATGAATGCAATGAGCAGATTTATATTTAACCCTACTGGTTACAAACTTATGCCTATTTTTTATACTCTGGTGTAGAACTTGCAGTTTTTTTTTGCTTTTGTTTTGCAGATGTGATAGTTAAGATAATTTTGTACATGATGAGTTTGCTAGCCCTATACACATACTCATTAGTTGTAGTGTTACAATAGTTACTTTTAATATATCAGGTGGAGATAGATATAAATTTATAACTGAATAACACTGTAGCTAAGCTGAACGTGATTGTCAGCCGGAAATATTTAAAAGTTTAAGTTGAACTGTATAGAGAAAATTAACAGCGTTTGCTGATATTGTTATTGGATTGAGAAATCTAGAGATCTGATTTAAGCACTTGCTTAACATACATTACGTTGTTTTCATGTATTTGCAAACTTGTATGTTGGTAATAGTGTGTTTTTCTATGTGTTTCTCTGTGACGTATTTAAAAAAAAAACTTACACGTGTTGTTTAGTGTTTGCTTAGATGCAGGAATTGTTATATGTCTCTCATTTTGCTAAAGCTAGTTTTTTGTTAATTTGTTAATTATAGATTTGAATTAATTAAATTAAAATACTATTTTTATGTAACTTAGCGTTACGAAATATTTTTGTATTGTATTTTTTGGAAAATATTTTTTTCCCAGACATTGTAATTTTTTATTTTTGGTTTTCTGTGTGCCTAGCGTTTGACTATGTGCTATGTTTGATATGTAGAGTAATGTTAGTTCTTTAAAGAAAGTTTTTTGTTTTTTGGATGTTATGTTGTATTAGCGCTTGATTCTGCGTTGGTCATATAGCAATGCTATCACTTTTTTTTGTGTGGTGTCGATAATTTATTGTTGATTATGTATAACTTGTTTAAATTACTGATTATGTTTTGTTTAGTTATAAACTATTTTTTGTAGTATTAGTATAGGAATACTTTGTTATTTTGTTCTGTGCTTTTCGATCATGTTTGTATGTATTTTGAAATACGTTGTTGATCTAAATAGTTATTAGTATATATTTTTACCAACGTTCTCTACATTCATACCTTTTGCTTTCTATCTGTCTTTGTTGATTATCCTTCATTCCATTCCTTTTTTTTCTGTTTTCTTTTCAGTATGGTTTCATATTTTGTTTACATTTCGTGCTTTATTTACGTTTCACATCATTCTCCTTGTATACTTCTTCTTTCGCTTCTTATACTTTCATTCTATGTATTGTTACTTTAATGGTATAACTTAATATAGTGTAGCTACTTGTGATATGTGTAATTTTTTTACATATAAGAAATTGTTTGAATGTAATATTGTTGTTTTTTTTCCCTCATATTCTGATTTCATACTTACCTTTATTACGGATCATTTTTCGTTTGCTTGATCTTGTCTTTTCTTTTACTATCGGTTGTTTCCTATTTAATTGTTCTGTATTCACTTAACTTGGTTTGGTAATGCATTATTTTTTGGTATGCTTAATTGATTACATTGGATACTTCATTTTTACATTTCACTTAATGCTTATATTTTGTAGATGTCTTATTTTAACTAAACTTAAAGTAATTCTTATACGCATATGTTAGAGATTCATTGTCCTCTTAATCTTTTTTTGGTTTTGGGGAATGTATTTGTCAAAAAATTGATAGAATCAATTTTTTTCTCTGGGGGTGAGGTAAGATGATAAGAATAGAACTGGTGTAAGGGACGTAAATCTGGGTATATTAGTAGCCAAGATAGATTCTGAGTTGGAGCACTTGTTTGCTTGTAGCTATCGAATTATTTAGAGAGTATCTCGTGATAGTTTCGAGAGACAGATTACAGACAGCGTGAAAAACGCTGATCATCTCAAAGTGTGAGATATATTTATTCTGTAATGTTTTTGAGCGGGGTGAGAGAAGCTCGCTGCTAGCCCGCAATTGGTTGTGTTGTGTGAACAGTGAAAAAAGTCTCGTGACTGCTTTTGAGCGGAACGAGTGTGTTATCTGGGGAGAGTGTTCCGGGCGTTTTGACCGGGTAGGAAGACAGTGTTTTTGGGAAGTGTGAAATGCCTGTACAGTGCTGAATTTAAAATGTCGACGGATTTTTTCGCTGTGGGTACAGCGTAGTATGAACCAGCAGTTTGAATTATTGTGGAAATGTTTATAACTGCAGTGTGCAGCCGTTAAAGGCCATTATTTCTTGTGTGAGGAGTATTGTTTAATAAGAGTTCTTTAGGCCATGAATCATGATAACTGCTGAGTGCAGGATTCTTTATAGTGCTAAGTTTAATAAGAGTACTTTAGGCCATGAATCATGATAGCTGCTGAGTGCAGGATTCTTTATAGTGCTAAGTTTAATAAGAGTACTTTAGGCCATGAATCATGATAGCTGCTGAGTGCAGGATTCTTTATAGTGATGAGTTTAATAAGAGTACTTTAGGCCATGAATCATGATAACTGCTGAGTGCAGGATTCTTTATAACGCTGAGTTTAATATGAGTACTCTAGGCCATGTATTATGATATCATTGTAGCTGCCGAGTGCGCAGTCCTTATGTGTTAATTTATATCGTGTGTTGTGCTGTGAACGGTATTCTATGTGTATTTCATATCAATGTGTTGTGACGTGAATAAACCCATATGAAATGTCACCAGTCGTTTACAACCCTTCATGACTCGTGTGTATGCACCTGTGGCGTGAACGACTAAACCAACACACGCACTTAAAATTACAGAGGTGACAGGGAACTTAACAAGTATTTAGAAATAGCCCCGGAGTGGGCGTGGCCTATTTATATCGAGAACCTGTTCATCGTTTACCAGTGGACTTCTACAGTGTTTGCCTGTGTGGCGTATATGTATGTATCAAATGTAAACATTACCAGATCCACAACACAACAGCAACGTTAGCAGATAATCAATAGACACCTTACCGTAACCTTACAATCCACCAAACCATTCCGGTATCAGTGAAGCCCATGACGTTTCACAAAAGTTACGGCCATGATGTCCCGGACTTTCACGTAAAAAAGTTACGGGGGTGCAACAGTGGTGGCTTTTACAGATAGTTTAATTCTCAACGCGTAGTGTAATTCTGTCGTCACACAAACTAGTGGGTTATTTGAATAAAAAACAAAAAATGAACGGATAGCTTAGTCGTCCATATGAGGAATAAAATTGCTTTAAAATATGTGGTAAAAAACAGCCCACAGATTGAAACAAAATTACACCTGAAACAGTATAGAAGTACAGAAGGTTGTTACCAAAACTAAACATCTTTTTGAGGCATGATCAGAGGCCGCGGACTGACCAATGGACTACGAAAGCAAAAACTGTCAAAAAAAAGTTTAATTGACGATTAACATGACCCGGAAAACTGATATCTAAAGGGACACAGCTAATATAGGCCACATGAAAAACAACGTACGTATAGTAAGATAGCTTAGTGTCAACTGAGAAAATAATATGCTTTAAAATATATGTGGTATAGTCAAACTAACAGCCAAGTTATTGTCAAAAAACCATATATGCTAAGACAGATTGACAAAACGACACGATCGTCCTTGCTTGGTTTTTTGGTTTACAATTAGGGGACGCAAACAAATTTGAAAAAAGAGGCAATTGGAGTATCCACCTCTATTGGGGGTAATAACAGTGATAGGAATACAGGGGAGAGGTAGGAAAATGTTAACCAAAAACTAAACATCTTTTTTGTATTGGCTGATCAGGCGGACTGACCAAATGGACTACGAGACGCATAGTCTGTTTTGGAGTTTTGTTTTTGTTTTTCAAAAACTAGATTCAATATTGGTAGTCGCCTGATATTAGACCGGATATCAAATAGATATTGGCAAGGGCTTAGAGCTCTCGTGTTTGCCATTTGTCAGAAACTTTTCTAACAACGCCGTTTGAGAGCGTTGTGATAAAGTTTAGAAAAGAAAAATATTAAATCACGGTACTGGGCAGGGCAGGAGAAAACTGAGGCCATTAGTTTTTGCCAGTCAACGTTATTGTACATAATTCTTTGAATTTGTGGTAAACTTTATGTATTAATATGCTTTATTAAAACTGGCGTTATACTGCCAAAAGTGAGGGACCTGCCGGGTGGTCAAACATTAAAGACTGTGAGTCAATACATATAAATGTATTTGACTGTTGGGAGCATGTTATGTATTATTTGTATATTAGTAAAACACTCTGTGTTCCATGAACACTCTTCAAACATGCCTAGAGCGTTTATAATTAAGAAAAGAAAAGAAAAGATCATGACAAACAGGAGATGGTGGTTTCTCCACGTTTTGTATTGATGGGGGGGGGAGGGTTTTATGTTCCTGTTACCAGTGGCGTATCTGCCATAGGGACCTGAGGTGTGGTCACAGCAAAGTGTGAATCATATAAATTAGGGACTGGTGCACTTTGTATGCACACGAGGCTGACCCCATAACATCATGTGTACATAGTGATAAGAAATTATGATCAGATATGAAAAGGCCAGGGTGTCTTTTATTGCAGGGTTTTATTTCCTGTTACCAGCCGGTGACAGGAAACCTGATGAGTGATTGTTGAGTAAAATTCTCCAGTCTAAAGTTTATGCTGTCAGGAGCTGGTGTGTGCTGATATATATATTCTCTGCAGCGACATACGAAATTGATATCTTCCTACCAAGAATCCCAGGTGATGTGTCAACATCTGGGACATCTGACACTTCATTCAAAAAATAAAAATTGTTATTCCAAAGAATAATTCGATCTTTAGGGGGATGATGAACCAACAGCTCCTCCTAACCACTGACTAACACTAGTAGCTAATAAAGTTTAGTCTGTGAATACACCTACAGGATAATATAGTGACATTTTACTTATCGGACAAAGTGTTAAAACATTTTAGTTAATCAGTATATGTAAAATATATTTTCCTCATTTTCAAAGACCTGTCCAAAAGAGATGGCAGGACAGGCAGATTAAATTGTAAAAAGAAAACATTCAATTTTTAAAGAAAACTCTAACCATCGTCTTATTCATTTCCTTATAGGGAGTTAAAGTGTATTGTGTTGATGTACCATCATTGTCATTTCACCCCTAGACACTAGACACATCATACACCAGCTCCTAGAATTAAAATACGGACCGTGTGAGATCTAGGGAGGTAGCGTTAGGTTCCCTGATAATACCTCATCATCATCATCATCATCTTTTAGATTCAGGGGCCTACATTTGCTTGACCTCACACGGTTGACACAGGCACAGCTTTCTTTCCTTTTAGGTAACATCTTAACCTCCCCAGCAAATAATACTTGCTACAGTGACTTCACTTGTAAATGAAAGAAACACAACACAGATGGAACAAACAACCGATGACACTCATTGACAGTAGTCATATACGAAAAAAATACAGTTAAAAATGTCTTTACTTCTTCACTAGCCTACAGTGATATACGAAAAAAATACAGTTAAAAATGTCTTTACTTTCTTCACTGAAGTGTTATTGGGGTTAGCTTTTTTTTAAAATCCTTCTTCTTCATTCATCGTTCGTCCTGACAAGGACGGTGGGTGCATTGTGTGTCCGATATTTGTGCAATAATTATTCAGAGAGGCTAACAATGGGTGGTTATCTGCGAGACAATGCGCCTGTTAATCCGCAGCTCACAAATGTACTTAGCAGAGGCATTTGTTCTTTTATTTTTCCTAAAGTTCTTGGTTCAAAGCTACAAGACGTTTCTTAGTACCAGACCAATCTGAAATAAGAATCTTCGCTACTATCGTGTGATTCATGAAGCTGGGTTCGACACCAACTACCTACATTGTATACGTTGTGAAGACGCCCACCTTTACATTAGGAGTGAAGTTCATCTAGACGCCTCTAAAGAAGAGTCTTCATCACAAAATACCTGACAATGATCCGTTGCAGTACTTAGCCAGTTACATTTTGTGTAACAGGCGCAAGCAACGGACAATAACCATCAGTGCCCAATTAAGTCTCAGTGAAGACAATTTAAAAACCCTCTAAAGTCACTTTCACCCATATTTATTTAGTTTTACACACTCAGGGAATACGTTTATAAATCACCGTTATTCTGGTGGTTACTTTAATGGGGAAAATGTGTCTGGACAGCGCGAGTGTAATGGCTGGTGCCTGAATTACAATTAATAAGTTACATATATCTCACAAAATGATGCAATACACTTTATACACATGTGATGTAATCATCGATCCTCACTGCTCCATTCAGATTCTGGGGTCACTTCTGCTTTTGCTTTCCTAGGGGAACAAGCATAAAGCAAACACCAGTGCTTGCTTTAGGGGTTTATGAACATACCATTTTCATATACTGAGGTTGCCAGCCTCCAATGCATTGTATAACCACTTTGCAAGTACAGACACTTCAAAATGCACATAACAAAATAAATGTTTACACTCTGCCCAAATTTTATGGGAACACAATCTCCTGGCACAAATGAATGGACACAGTCACTTTGATTCGATGCTTCGAACATTTGCTCGGATAGATTTTATTATTCCTCTTATGACGGGTGCTCTGATTCCTCAAGTTTCAAGTCTTAGTATTTAAAATTGCGGGTTCTCTTTTAAATTATAAAGACGCGTAAATACTTCGATCTGTCACTTTTAATTCAGTAATTCTTTGTGCGATTCTTCTCTCCAGCTAATTGGAGTTATTACGTGATATTTGCTAAAAATATAGTCAGATTTGTGTCCCCGATCTCGCTAGATTATATTTCCATTTCTCAGTCCAAGTCCCAGATGGTATTTCCGACAAAATTTCCAATGGGAACCAAAGTTTATTCCGGCTTTCAAATTAAACCAATCCTGACTCTTTAGAACTGTGTGGGTCTGTGTGTTAAATCATTACTATCCGCTGCGTGCTTTAAAATATCAATTTAAAATTTTAAACTCGTGACCTCTTTCAAATATAGTAGTAATACGAGGGGCGTTCAGAAAGTAATGCACCACATCGTTGTTCTCAGGAGCTGTTTATTAAAAAAGCATGAAATTTATACACAATATACATAGATATGTTACGTAAACATCGGTATTATTCAACATAATCCCCATCAACTTGCACGGCTTTATGCCAGCGCGAAACAAGTGCATGTATTCCTAGCCGTACCAGATTTTGTCTTGAACGTGTAGCCATTTCTTCGATGCATGAATCACTCCTTCATCATCTTCAAACCTTGTCCCACGGAGTGCATCTTTACGTGGACCAAATAGATGAAAATCAGAGGGTGTCAAATCGGGACTATAGGGTGGATGGGGTAGTACAGTCCAACCCAATTTGGTGATTGCTTCCCGTGTTGCCAGACTTGTGTGAGGTCGCGCATTGTAGTGAAGGAGAAGCAGGTCTGCTGGATTCTTGATTCTAGTGCGGCCGAACTCTGCGAAAACGTTGATTGAGTTTTTTTCAATGTCTTAATGTAAGCTTGCGAATTGATTGTCTCTACACTTGGCATAACGTCCACAAGAATCACACCTTCAATGTCCCAAAAGACAGTGATCATGACCTTTCCAACTGAAGGAATTGTCTTGAATTTCTTTCTTCGTGGTGATTGCGGATGATGCCACTCCATTGACTGTCTTTTTGTCTCAGGTTCAAAATGATGTGCCAAGGTTTCGTCACCTGTAACGATCTTAGCCAAAAAGTTCTCTCCATCAGCATTGAAACGCTCCAACAATTCAGAAGAAATTGCTTTCCTTTGCAATCGGTGGTCATTTGTGAGACTTCGAGGAACCCATCTTGCGCAAACCTTAGAAAATCCGAGAGTTTTATAACTGCATTTGCACTACCAATGCTGACTGACAGCTGTAAGGCCAATTGTTGAGTAGTGATTCGCCTATCAGTAAGAATAATGCCCTCAGCACATTTCAACATTTCTGCGTTGGTGGCTGTGGCAGGACGTTCACAGCGCGGCCGATCAAGCAGCTCCGTATCTCCACTTCCTGATTCTTTGATTCTTTGAACCCAGCGACTGACTGTACTCCTCTCGACTGCAAAACTTCCATACACATCACATAGACGCTTGTGAATGTTCACAACAGTTTCCTTCTCTGCAACGAGAAATTCTACCACAATTCGCTGCTTATAACACAAGTTGATAACACGCTCCTTTTAAACGGTTTAGGGCAGCCGTATTATTTGAACGGTTGTGGTGCAATTTAGTGCATACAATTTGCAAATGCCATATTTGAAGTGTGCAAAATTCCATGCTTCTATCTTCATTATTACCTGAGAAAAACGATGTGGTGCATTACTTTCTGAACGCCCCTTGTCCTTCCGATTGCATTTGTACAAACTCACAAACACATTGGTGAACTTATTTCCTGGCTAGTACCTTCAGCCCATATTGTCTCCACTGACAGGTTATCCGTAATATTTCTACAGAGATGGTTCAGCGGAAGTGATTACATATCTTCTTCTTCTTCGTTCACCCTCAGATGTCAACTTGAATAAGTTAAAAGAAAGCAGTAGTCAGCCTAAGGCTGTTGATACCTCCGTAGATTTTCTCCTGGAATGATACTGGTGAAGCCATATGTGTTTTCTATGTTCCTCATATGTTGGGCCCCTTTGAAGCAGATGTTCATTTTGTCAGTCCCACAGCCTCACGCATCAGTGGATCAAATCTTTAATTTGTTGAATAGATGGTATTTCAATCTGTTATGACATGTGCAAAGTCTGAAGATTACCTCTTGTTCACTTCTGCTGAGCTGTTAATACGGATCATTTTGTGTGTGGCCTGGATGCTCTTCTTCCCACTTGTGCCTGTACCTGCGCTTGATAAAACTCTTGGCCTCCTCATAAGTTATATTTGTGTCAAGTTGAGGAAGCTTTCCCTCTTCCTTCGCCAATCTGTCAGTCTCTTCATTTCCAGGGATGTTGCAGTGAGAAGGGATCCACTGTATCATGACTCTTTTGTATTGCTGACATAGTCTGTGAAATGTTACTCTTAGGTCATCCAGTTCAGCTTTACTTTGACTTTTCATCATAGTAATTACTGACAGCGCATCTCAAAAGATAGCTACTGGTCTCTCTGAGTTTTTTCTGTCATTAGAATTTCTAATTCAGTTTTTAAGGCCTCTGCCTCTGCTCTGAAGTTACTTGAAAATGTCCCTGTTGTGACTGCTATATTTTTGTGTGTGCCATTGCTTAAGCTTAGGAAGACTCCTCCACCCCCATCTTCTGTTGCATTAGTTACTGATCCGTCTTGTGTATGCATGGATCTAGGTGTTGCTTGGGTAATGTTTCTCTATATATTTTGTGGTAAGGACTCTCCTTTCTGTTTCATTTTGGCTGTTCTTTCTCTCAATACCAGGAACGTTTTCTATCATTTCAGGGAAGCACTGTTGTTTCCTAATTGGTAGCTTGTGTGCAGTACATATTGGTGTAGCTGTTGATATTCCGTTTATGGGGTCTGCTCTCATCTTTGTTTTTACTGTCTCTACAAAGTTGCTTCGCTTCAGTCTTCCCCTTCCAAGTCCATTTATTCTCTGGTGCATTGGGTGGTCTATCAGCCTCCTGAATTTCTCGGCTTGTTGCTGGGCTTTGCTATATCTTCTAACCTCCATAGGCTGGAGGTGAGTAATCTTTTTCCAAATCTTCAATGGGTGTTGACTTCATGCCCCCTGTTATGATTCTCAATGCTTGGTTTTGGGTTCTGTTTATTTTGTCAAAGTTCGATTTAGCTGCCGTTGACCATGCTGCAATTCCATATTCTAAGATTGGTCTCACTCGCCCAGTATATAGCTTCTTTAGTACTCTCTCGTCTGCTCCCCAACCCGCGCTAGCAAGTTTTTTTAAGGATTGCCATTCTCTGCCTTGCTCTTGTCCTGTTTTTTTTTTCAATCTGGGTTTTTTAAGTCAAGGGACGATCAAAGGTCATGCCTAGGTAGTTTGGGTTTTCATCCAGATGCAGATTTTTCACATTTAGCACAAATATGGAGATCTGTGGTTTGTTTGAGAGAGAAAACACTGTGTATAATGTTTTCCCTTCATTTATCTTTACAAGCCATGCCTTGGCCTACTCCTGCAATAATGTTAGGGCTTGCTGCATCCGAATGCTTACCGTAGCGATATATTCCTCTGAGATCAAGAGGGCTAAGTCGTCTGCAAAGGAGGCATTGTGTGTTTTATCTTGGAATATTCTCTGATATGTAATTAATATATGCGAGGAACAACGTGGGTGACAGGACTCCACCTTGGGGAACACACTGCTTCAATACCATCTTCCTACTGGTCTGTCCTTGTAGTTGGACTCTGGCAGCTCTATTCTCAAGATAGCGGATTATCCATTTGAACATTCTCCCACACACTTCACTTCTTTGCAGCTTGTTTTTCAGTTCATCTTTCCACACTTTGTCAAATTCTTTTCCTAAGTCCACCCAAACCATCAGTGTGTGCTTTTTGTCTTGGAAAGCGTCCTCAATTTTCTGAGTTATATAAGTGATCTAATCTTTAGTGGTTCTGTGTTTTCTGAATCCTGCTTTCTATGGTGCTAGGAGATATTTTTCCTCTAGATGCCACACTAGTCGGGTATTTATTATGCGCTCCATCAATTTTCCAACACAGCTAAATATACTGAGAGGTCTGTACCCATTTGGTTCTGTCTGAACTTTCTCTTTCTTAGGTATTGGAATCAGTATGGCGTCTTTCCATGCCGGTGGTACTATTCCACTTTTCCAGCTGCAGTTTAGGACGGATAGAAGCGTCTTTTTTGCCTTTGTTCCTAGGCATGTTAGCATTTCATTGGTTATCCCATCTTTTCCAGGTCACTTCTTTTTCTTTAGCGCCCTTATTGCCTCTTCAATTTCTTACGTTGTTAATTTTGTCATCATGTGTACTTCTGGTGCAAAATTTGTGTTGTCATGACTCCTTTGTTCATCAATTATGGCCTTTCTTCTGTGGTTTGCACTAGCATTGCGTTCCATGAGTGCATTTGCAGCTTTTTTCCCCCGAGAGCATATTTCACCTTGTTTGATTGTGATGTGATTTTTGTAAGGTTCTTCGTTGTTCAAAGCTCTAACTAGTTTCCACAGTTTGTTCCCTTCTTTATCTAGGTAACGATTTTCTGTTATTTGCTTCCAGCAGTCTCTTGTTGTTTGGTTTAATGTTATTTTGTACATTGCAGTGGTTGCTTTGAGCAAGATGTTATTTCTGTTTCTGCCGTGTCTATGGCTTTCTTTACCTCATCTTCAAGGTTTTGCAGTTCTTCATTCCAGTATGGTTTGTAGTTCTTTCTTGCCCCTCTCGGAATAGTCTCAATAGCTGCTTGAAATACTGTTCTATTAAAGCTTTCAACCATATTTTTTAAGCTGTTGTTTCGTGTGTTGATGGTCTCGCATAGACTGTCTGTCAGCACTGCAAAACTGTCCCAGTCAGCTCTTTTGTAATTTCATCGTGGCTATAGTTACATATTATCACCTGTGTTTGCGTACATCTCTCAGATGGATTTCTTAGACAGCCAAGCTGGCTCACTTTTCGTTGACCGTACGAGAGCACATTGTGTCAACAAAGACCATCTGCTATTATGTATGTTAGCTACGTTTAATGTCTAGGGTAATGAAATGTGATGTGTAGGTAATTAAATACACAGACACACACATGTAAACACTAAGTCTAATAATAATAAGCTCTATGATCAAATCAACTAACCCTGGCTTTAGAATTTAGATTTGACAATTTTTTAAATTTATTTAATCCTGAACCAAATGTTCTTCTGGTCAGGACGTATGAAACAATATGTATTTATCAATAAAACTGCATATATCTATATATCTTGAATAATCAAAATGAAAATTTTGTACATAGATATATTGTTACATTGGTTAATATTAACACTAACTACAGTGCCTTTGGAAAACTAGCACTGGATGTCTAGTCGGGGTGGTGTCATCATTCCCGATCTCTGTTTATAATGGTCATTGTCTTTGAAATATGGAAATGAGGTATAGTTTTTATACACCAGGATATTGTTTATTTTGTTATTGTGGAAAAGTTTGATGAATCCACAGCAGGCCAGGTTTTAAACTTATCTGGCCTGTGACGATGCAGTAAAAGAATTCAAGTGGCCCACTCCTCACAGTAGCTGGAGTAAAATGGTAGGCTGCTTAGGCACCCACTCTTGGACCTCTACAAAGCATCTGGCACTAGCGTGGTGCCAGACCAGAAACTCTGAAACCAAAATTTGTGCCATATGTCAACACACTGCCTACTGCACCATTTTTTACACACAACAAAGCAAAATTAAATTACAAAGATCGGGTCATATCTCTCTGACCAACTCAGCACATCTCACCCAGGTGGTATCAAATAGCACCAGTTTTCCATGACTGCATTGCATCCGAAATATGTTCAATAGTCTCCTCTTCCATCCAATAAGGTGGGTGATATGTTCCCACTGATCTCAAATATAGATCTTTCTTCTATAGTCTTAGATATGTTTTCCTATATTATTTGTTTGCCTCTAGGCCCTGGACTGTCGCTGGGGACCTAGAATAAGCACTCACTTGTCGTAATCATATTTCATGACATGGCAGTATCAATCACTCAAAATTATTAAATAAAAAAGGTAAATGCTTTTCCCCTTAACACAATTCAAATTTGAAAACACAGTTACGTTATACTAGCGAAACTCAGCTGAGCTGCTGGCTAGATTATGGCGTCCCACTGATAATATATAATATTTCCTGGAAATCACTCTTCTAGCATTAACGAACTGTGTATATGGACAGTCTTTTAAAAAATGGCACTAGCGGGCGTCTTTCTTTCTATAATATGAACGCTTCCGTCCAATCAGCGGACTTCCCCTCTACCTTTCAAATATTCAAACTACAATGTCTAATTTAGGTCCAGTTTCAGTCTAGTGTGTAGTATTTTTCTGTCGGTCTGTCCGTCCCAACTTGGTTTTTCCCAAAATTACACTTGTTTTTGGACTAACTACAAGAAAAAACTACACACATTTTGTCTCCCCCTCATTCTAAGATTCTATGCTAAGTTATTTTTAGCTACTATCCTCCTATCCCGCCCCTAGTCCACATGCAGTTTGTTTTTATGCGTTAGGCTCAAGGACGCGTCAAAAGTGAATTTTGTGAGAAATATGCACAAATAACTGTCTGCTAGTCTGTATTGAACAATACAGTCTTTCGTCAATATCTTCCGTGTTATCTGTCCGTCTGTGTAATTAAAAGTATATTATTTCTCAGATAAAGATGGTCTATCAAACTAGCTAGTTTTTATTCTCCTAAACTTATTATTAAGAAAAAACCTATTTTTTTCAAGGTTAGTTTTGAAATTTGTTTTTGTACCTTCGTTCACGGCGTTTGCCGCTATATGCAAACTAAAACGACTAATTACCGTAGAACGTCCAAGATACGTCTGTTTATAACAACAGCTAAGGTCGTTTTTCTTCCAATTCCTTACATTGTGGCAACTAGTGGCGTAATTTTTTTTCTTTTTATCTCCGTTTCTACCCCGTCTAAAAGGATAGGCCGTTAGTCTGCATGTTATTACTAGTTAGTTTTCAATGACATTAGAAAACGCTGGCGTAGGCGAGAATGTATCAGTGTATCTTACCAATATTTTTATCCCTACATGTTATTTTACCTGTTATCTTTATAAATGGAGGAATTTTAACGTTGCATCACTGTAATTTCACCACACCCACCATAAATCATGTCGGAAGGATTACAATAAACAGTAGATGGAAATAATGGATGAAATAACACCATTAACATTTTACACACAAACAAATCGATCATGAAGGGGTAGGGACTGATGGACATAACATAAACGAGGGACACATGGGGAAAAAACTATGGAGGTTATGATAGCTACAAATAGTACTAATAAGTGGTAAAAAATATGTGGGCAAAATAGAACAGTAACTGAACAATCATCAACGAACTAACAAAACGCTTTATGGGTTGATAGTCATCAATATCTCTCACACTTGTGCGAAACTTAAAACATGAAATAACATGACAAGCGAGTTAACGTCGCAAGGAAAAACTGGCAAACAACAAAAACAAAAAAATTATATATATATATAGCGGGTGCACATAAAATATGGCGGATGCCCAAAATGGCTGTCAGCCTACACTTCACTGAAGTAGGTGATGAAAAAAAATATGAATGGAACAAATGGAAATAGAACCACAAAACTTGGTGGCAAAGTATGGGCAAAATCGGTAAATCTCATAATAAAAAAAATGACTACGCCGGTATAATAAGAACCGGAAACAATGTAAGGAATGGAAACATGGTAATTAACTGACAACGGTGTAGAATGTATAAATGGGCAAATAGTTAAATCACATGTATGAATGTCAGTGTAACAATAACCGAAAATTCAAACAATCAAAACACAATATGGAATCGTCATCATAATAAATCGTAAATGATGCCAACATTAGTGGTGGGTGAAGATGTACATTAGTTAATCACTTTTTATTTGGTACAACAGAACAATGTAAACACCCAAACAAAAAATCTGGGCAAAATCTTACATAAAAAAACATGGCAAAAAAAACAAAAATACTCATAGGGGCACAAAAGATGGTTTAAAAAAATGAGATCAGACACAAAATAATGTGACTTAATTACGCTAACGCGTGTGAAACGGAAATACATCAACTGCAATATATCAGGACTGTAGAGATCTTCTGAGTTGGTGGATCTCCATCAGCAGTGGTCGAAAGGAGGTCGTGAGGGAACTGTCAATGTACTGGCATAGTCGACAATGTCTTCCTTGCGGACAAACAAAAATATAGCATCTCTCCATAAATAGCGTTTATTGGACTTCATAGCAGAACTGGAAATGTTCGTAAAGTCTGTAACCGTGATGCTCAAGGATGCGTAACGATTGGTCTTTACGGTAGCATCGAGATCAAGCAATTCAACAGGAGGAGTATTATGTAAGAGAACTGCTTCGGAAAACACGAGAATCAAGGTGGACATCATACTAGAAAATGACATCAGCGCAGAAATGTCAACATGATAGGAGTTGGCTTCTGGAGGTAAGTAAAGTTCAATTCGTAATCATCTTCAAGACAATATTCATTGCTTCCAATCTTTCAATGGCTTGGGATGACATGCGAGGATTGTACTGTGTAGGTTGGGAGGTAGGAACAATGGCATGGATAACGGGAGTGGACGGAACATTATTGGAGGGTCGGGGTAGAGGCTGTGGAATAGTAGGAGGATAACGGACGGGAATATGTAATCTACGAAGCGGAGGAGTGACAGGGGGAGGGGAGGCGGAGGAGAGGGACTACGGTGAGGAGAATGAACAGAACCACGGGAGTGACGAAAACGGGTACGCACATGGGCGGCCCGCTGGTGAAGGTTCTTAGGAAAGGGAACATAATCGTTAATTAAGGTTGGATGATGACGTTTAGAGAGAAAACGAGCTGGGAGAAAAGGAACATCAGATTCAATATCAGAAGAAGCAGAATCGAGGGAAGAGTCAAGATCGGAGAGAGGGAGAGCAAAATAACTGGAGGGAGGGGGAGGAAAATAACCAGAGGGAGGAAGAGCAGATTCGACATCTGTAGAGTCAGACTCAGTTTCTGTATCAAGGTCGGAGGGAGGCGGAGGAAAATAACCAGGGGGAGGAAAATCGGGATCAGAAGAGAGGTGACCAGGGGGAGGAAAAGTGGGATCAGAAGAGAGGTGAACAGGGGGAGGAAAAGTGATATGGACAGGAGCTGCGGCAGTAATAGGAGGTACAATAATATCATGCTGAGGCGAAGCATGAAAGGGGCCTGGAGTAACGGAGGGTAACTCAGATAAACGAATATCACGGGAGAGGATACGTGAATACAGCTCAGGTGGAGGGATATGACCCTCAGCGGTGGAACAGGAATGATAACGTCTGTTTAAGGTTTTTCTCCACTGTGTTACTTGCTTAATATATGCTCTTAGTCCATCTTCTGTCGTTATCATACATCTTTGTTGATCACTCGTAACATTATTTATTTCAATTATCTTTCTTTGATTTATTATATTGATAACGTTTCTCACTGCAATGCAACAGTGTCTTTTATTGAGACTGTTCCAGTGTGCCCTTCCAGCAGCTGTTTGTTGCTGTGATCGAGGAAGTGGAGGGGAACTGCGGTAAGACGTGGAATACGATGGATGGGTTTGAAAAAAAATCGAAAAAAGGTGATTCGTCTTACGAGGACAAAGGACAAAGAAAATAGTCTACGTTACGGCCACAAGGCCTTCGTCAGGAAAGGAAAGAAAGTGAAGGCTAGATAGGACACATAAAAACTAAATAAAATAAAAACTGGGTACTTCCCTGAAGGCAAGAACCGAAATTCTATCAAAATCGCTGTCCTGTTGATAAGCGCGTGGCTGAACAGACAGCGACTTCCGCCGCCGGATGTACACAATGCATACTAAGAAACTAAAAAACGAAACCGGAAAATAAACTACCCAACGTGATAAAAGTGGGGACTGGAAATAATAAGGGACAGAATGAGTGGGAGATAAATAAATATGAAATAAAAAAAATGTATATGGCATACAAATAGAAGAATAGGATAAGAGTGGAAAGAGTAAAATAGAGCAAGAGAGGAGAGGGTGACCTCAGACAAAGGTGTGAAAAGTGTTGAGACCGGCTGGTTTTAGACACCCCATGCGGTGGATAAGACGGTTCTCAAGCTGTTCTCGGCTGGCAGTGTCAGAGGAGCAGGATCGGATCGCTGTGACCTGGATGTCGATGGGACCATGGTGGTCAGGACCATTGAAGTGTATAGCAACTGGTGTTGACTTTTGCTGAGCGATGTCATTTAAGTGCTGGCTGAATCTGTCCCCAAGTCGTTTGCCTGTTTGGCCAATATAGGTTTTGCAGCAACGTTTACATATGATCGTATAAATGACATTGCGCGATTCACACGTGAAGCTACTAGTGATGGTGTACGTAGCCTTAGGAAAGGACACCTTCTGGGTTGAGATGACATACTTGCACGTGTTGCATCGTGTCCGACCACAGGGTAGTGTGCCAAAGTTAGTGGCATTCTCCTTTGGGAGACGGCTGTGAACAAGAAGATCCTTCAAGTTCTTGTCACGTCTATATGCCACCAAAGGTGTTTCACTGAATACTTTTTGGGTCAGAGGCTCTGCTTGGAGGATAGGGAGGTGGCGGAAAAGGATCTGTTTGACAGTAGTACTGTGAGGGTGATGGGTCAAGATTAATTTGACTCTATCCGAAGTGGATTTATGGTGAGGTTTGAGGGCCTCCAGACGGGAGATGGGGAGCACACGTTGGAGAGCAGAGGTGAGAACATGTTCAGGATAAAGTCTGTTGCGGAAAAAATCCAACATCTCATTTGCTCGTAAATGGAAGTCATCGTCGTCTTGGCATAAACGGCGGAGGCGGAGAAGTTGTGAAAAAGGAAGGGAGTCACGACAAGCCCGAGGATGAGAAGAGGTATACAGGAGGTAGCTGTGGGCATCTGTCGGCTTGTAGTATACTGAGGTATTAAGGCCGGAGGGCGTGATAGAAATAGTAATGTCAAGGAAGTTGACAGATACTGTGGAGACGAGGGAGGTGAACTTGATGGTGGGGTGAAAGTGGTTCACAAAGTCGATGAAGCGGTGTAAATCAGTCTCAGACATATCTGTGAGACCTATGCCATCATCGATATATCTGCGGTAAAACCCAGGGAAAGGACCGGAGTATTGTTGCCATATCTGATGCTCCAAGTGGCCCATGAATAGACAGGCATAGCTGGGACCCATCTTCGTTCCCATGGCAACACCGCTAATTTGGTCAAAAAACTGACCATTGAATTCAAAGGAATTCAGTTGAAGGACCAGTTCAGCAAGACGGAGAAGAGTGACAGTGGATATAGAAGGGCAAGTGCGTTGGTCCAGAAAAAACTGAAGAGCTCGGAGACCATCAGAGTGGGGAATAGAGGTATACAGAGAGCAGTCGTCCAGCAAGAAAAGACGGTAGGAGCGGTCTGCTGGGAGTCGGATAGAGGAGAAAGTTGTAAGAGCATGATTGGTGTCTTTGATGAAGGAGGGAAGATTCACAACGATAGGCTGGAAAATGCTATCGAGAAAGTCAGAAATGTGTTCAGTAGGACAAGAACAGGCTGAGACAATAGGTCTTCCAGGGTTTTCGATCTTGTGAATTTTGGGGAGCATGTAGAATACTGGCTTGCCCAAAGAGCTGTCATGAATCCTGAGATGAGATGCTTCGGGAGGAAGATCATTACTAGTGATAAGCTGTTTAATCGTGTTGTGTACAATGCGATTGTTAGAGACAGTCGCATCGCTGGTCCTGGACCTGTAAAAAGAGCCATTGGTCAACTGGTTTTTACCTTCACTTAGGTACAAGTCCTTCTGCCAGACGACAATGGCTCCTCCCTTGTCAGCCGGTTTGATGACAATGTCGTCTCTACGGCGAAGAAGGGAGAGAGCACCAGACTCCGCCGAAGTGAGATTGGAATAATGCAATATACGAGGGCGGAGCTGCTGAATGTCATGGATGGTGTTCTTGATATACAGGTCCAGGGCATGAGAGGCTCCAGGTTTAGGTGTAAAGGGAGGTTTAGTAGAGTCAGAAAAGCGTGCGAAGATGTCGGATTCAGCCTGAGACTGCGGAGTGCTGTCTTTCTCTCTAAAATGGAGCTTCAGCCTCATGCGACGGTGAAACCGATGAACATCCTGGAGGAGATTGTATTGGTCTAGGGTCGGACGAAGAGGAACAAATTTTAGGCCCTTACTAAGAACAGAGCGCTCTCCCTCAGAGAGGGGTAGATCTGGGGGGATGCAGACTACCTGAGTGCATGATGGAGTGGAGGATGGAGGGGTAGCTATGGGGGTAGGGATGAGACGGGATAGTTTATGGTGTTTAGACGTGGAAAGGAACTCATGCAGCTGCCGGTTCAGTGTGTGGATAGTGGTGCGTATCATAGAATAGAAAGGGAAGTTGTTGGAGGTGAGACAACGTAAGCGAAGCAGAAGCTGGGTCTGTTGGGCACTAAGGTCTGATAAAAGGCGGGAGTGACTGGCGGCCACTACGCGCATACGTTGAAAGCCACATCTGTTCTCAATTCGTTGTAGGAGACAATGTTTCCTAGGATTCAGTGTACCAGCAGATGGATGAAAATTGGAAGAAAATCCATTAGGAAGAATTTTGTGGTGGAGGCAGGTGTGAATAAAGTGGAGATGGGAGGTGAATCTAGTTTTCTTGAAAGTAACGAACGCAAAGTCAATAGCGACACGGGATATATCAGGAGGTAGGGAGCTAAAGCTGGTGGTAACCGACACACGGAGAGAGTTGATAAAATATTTCAGCGAGGGCATAGTGGGGAAAAGTAAAACGTCCAGAAAATAAAAAACGTAAAATATGAAATAAATAAAATATAAGACGCTGAAACAATAAATAAATAGGGTAGATTGCGGTAATATAAGGTATGAAGGAAGAATAGGGAAATACGAAAATAAATAGGTGAATAGGATATAAAATACTGAGAAAAGGCGATAGGATAGGATATCAAAATCGCTGTCCTGTTGATAAGCGCGTGGCTGAACAGAAAGCGACTTCCGCCGCCGGATGTACACAATGCATACTAAGAAACTAAAAAACGAAACCGGAAAATAAACTACCCAACGTGATAAAAGTGGGGACTGGAAATAGAAGGGGACAGAATGAGTGGGAGATAAATAAATATGAAATAAAAAAATGTATATGGCATACAAATAGAAGAATAGGATAAGAGTGGAAAGAGTAAAATAGAGCAAGAGAGGAGAGGGTGACCTCAGACAAAGGTGTGAAAAGTGTTGAGACCGGCTGGTTTTAGACACCCCATGCGGTGGATAAGACGGTTCTCAAGCTGTTCTCGGCTGGCAGTGTCAGAGGAGCAGGATCGGATCGCTGTGACCTGGATGTCGATGGGACCATGGTGGTCAGGACCATTGAAGTGTATAGCAACTGGTGTTGACTTTTGCTGAGCGATGTCATTTAAGTGCTGGCTGAATCTGTCCCCAAGTCGTTTGCCTGTTTGGCCAATATAGGTTTTGCAGCAACGTTTACATATGATCGTATAAATGACATTGCGCGATTCACACGTGAAGCTACTAGTGATGGTGTTCGTAGCCTTAGGAAAGGACACCTTCTGGGTTGAGATGACATACTTGCACGTGTTGCATCGTGTCCGACCACAGGGTAGTGTGCCAAAGTGAGTGGCATTCTCCTTTGGGAGACGGCTGTGAACAAGAAGATCCTTCAAGTTCTTGTCACGTCTATATGCCACCAAAGGTGTTTCACTGAATACTTTTGGGTCAGAGGCTCTGCTTGGAGGATAGGGAGGTGGCGGAAAAGGATCTGTTTGACAGTAGTACTGTGAGGGTGATGGGTCAAGATTAATTTGACTCTATCCGAAGTGGATTTATGGTGAGGTTTGAGGGCCTCCAGACGGGAGATGGGGAGCACACGTTGGAGAGCAGAGGTGAGAACATGTTCTGGATAAAGTCTGTTACGGAAAAAATCCAACATCTCATTTGCTCGTAAGTGGAAGTCATTGTCGTCTTGGCATAAACGGCGGAGGCGGAGAAGTTGTGAAAAAAGGAAGGGAGTCACGACAAGCCCGAGGATGAGAAGAGGTATACAGGAGGTAGCTGTGGGCATCTGTCGGCTTGTAGTATACTGAGGTATTAAGGCCGGAGGGCGTGATAGAAATAGTAATGTCAAGGAAGTTGACAGATACTGTGGAGACGAGGGAGGTGAACTTGATGGTGGGGTGAAAGTGGTTCACAAAGTCGATGAAGCGGTGTAAATCAGTCTCAGACATATCTGTGAGACCTATGCCATCATCGATATATCTGCGGTAAAACCCAGGGAAAGGACCGGAGTATTGTTGCCATATCTGATGCTCCAAGTGGCCCATGAATAGACAGGCATAGCTGGGACCCATCTTCGTTCCCATGGCAACACCGCTAATTTGGTCAAAAAACTGACCATTGAATTCAAAGGAATTCAGTTGAAGGACCAGTTCAGCAAGACGGAGAAGAGTGACAGTGGATATAGAAGGGCAAGTGCGTTGGTCCAGAAAAAACTGAAGAGCTCGGAGACCATCAGAGTGGGGAATAGAGGTATACAGAGAGCAGACGTCCAGCAAGAAAAGACGGTAGGAGCGGTCTGCTGGGAGTCGGATAGAGGAGAAAGTTGTAAGAGCGTGATTGTTGCTGTGACAATTGTTGTTGAAGCAGTTGGTTTTTCTTTTGCAATAAAAATACTTGATGCTCTAGCTGTTGAATGGGTGAATCCATCATAAAAAAAACAGTTACGAGCTGGTCATGGGCACCAAATCAAGTTTTATGTGACCGGGGGAGGGGAAGGCTGTGTCACCAAATCGAGTCTAGTGTGACAGGGTGAGAAAAGGATGAAATAAACGTTCGGTGACAGGTGAATTTGGTGGCAGTATTTTCTTTCAATATTCTTCTGTAGTGTTACTGGCGACTGCCAGAAATGGTGATTACAGATATAAATTGTAATATAGCCCAGGTGTTCTTAGGAGACGCGTACTGTTTTTATTGATGCAGGCTGTAAGATCGTCGTAAATATGGTAGCACTCTATGCTTGATTACCTGATGTAAACAAAGGTCACTGGCTACTGATGCTCAGGAAAATAAGACCAGGCTGGTGCAAAATATGAATGAATACTTTTATTTACTGTCTTCACACTTTGATAACTTCAATCGGGTTCATAAGTACATATTCTTGTGTGATCTACTAACCAGTCTTTCCATGAAATATCACATAGCAAATCAGCCTTACAAGATGGTAACCACAAACTGACCTCTCTCATCCCGTGCTTAAGAACAACTCACTTAACCCCCCTTCTCTCAAACCATCACTTTCGTCCTAACTACTGGGCAATTCTACCCCAAGTTTGATGACGTCATTTCTAAACACTTTAATTAATTCACTCATAGGATTTGTGACTAGTGCTATTACACTAACTAAACACGCTCAAATACTTAGTGTTACATCTTGCTAAGTATTCTTACCCTAACTATAATTAAGTCGCAGCACCTTAGTGTTAATCCGACGTAACAGTCCTTACCGTCACTGTTGTTAAAGATTTCTTTCGGGCCATGGATAGGCCGTTATGTTTTGATATCTCTGATGAGGTAGATTTGTGAAGGTCGACAGATTGTTATTATAGGGAAGGTGTTTTTCTCCCATGAGTAATGTTGAGTCTGACGATACGGATATTACTGTACTGCGATATAGGCAGTTCCCTTTACTGTAGGGATAATTTGGACCAGGAAATTTTATCATTATGAACTGCTGTACGTATGCAGCAGTTGTGCCGGGGATTTTGTATGCTGTGCACTTAACTGCCTATGGATTTAGTGCTTATGAGATGTGTCCTATTTTGCTGTGTACTGTACCTGTAACAATGTACTGAGTAATGTCCTCGTGACTATGGAGTATTAAAACAGTGTAAAACGATTAGGAGATTTCAACCTTTTCCCCGACTCCCGCATGTACGTTGGTGTGTGTGTGTGACTATTGTTTACTTTTGTTAGAACTACATGCATTCGCGTTCACTGATGTCTATACACCAATAAACCTGGTCGGCCACCTGTAAGCCCGACGAATGCTGATGTGCCTTCATCAGCGCACCTACAATAACATTGATATTACTATCCTTCCTGAACCACCACAGCTCTAACTATTATCAGTGACAGCCCAGTTCTTACATTATCAGTGGAGAGCCAGCATTTTGGTTTGTTACCAACTAATGAAGGAGTCTACTGTACAAGTTATCCAACTCAAGTCTCACAGTGTTCCAGCCAACTTATGATGTCAGCACCCGATGTCTGAAGTTTCGTTTGAAAGCCTCTATCACCTCGAAATTCCAGGAGCGGTCACCTTCGGATTTATTCAGACTAAATTTACTTAGTACATTATTGTTGCTGTTGTGGAGGACGGGATTTCTCATTGTTAAAGATAAGTGGCTGTTTGTTTTTGTAAACTGTATGTGTGTTACGGGAGTAATATTACAGTTGTCTGCTAGAATTGGCAGGGTGCAACGTTTAGGGTCATAGCATTTAACATAAATTACTGTTAATAAGTTAGGGACTACTGAACGCGAAGTTCACGCTCTAATTATGACGCGTGAGCGTTGTTAGGTCGCAGACCGTGACCTAGCTACGGGAACCTTTTGGCATTGACCGTCGAGCTGTAAAGACGCGTCTGACTTTCCTTCCAATGTTGGGCATGGTATTGCCATACAGATATATTTTATGCAAGTACGGACATGGGTCAGTCCATTGTTATTACGAAGATGTGAAATGATTAAAGGTCAGTACGTAAGTGAAAATTAAGGAAGGATGAATTACAGTCCATAATATTTGATTTTGCCAGACTCATAGACTCACTGTCGGCCGTTGGAAACCCCAACCGCGCGTGCATACAGCTATGACAATCTGCGTACAGTAATTCGATTATTGGACAAGGACTGATAGGATATCTACATATATATGCAATATATGTTCAAGTTATAATATGTACTTTTTATGATCAACATGCATGAATCGTTTTAACGTGTAAACTGTCGATTAAATATTTGTGGACTCAATGAACCGACTTATCAAGTCAATGAAATTACCAGTTCAATATGATTCGACAATTCTTTAAACATCCACATTCGCGTAATTAACATCGAAGGCACGATGCAAGGAACTGAAATGAAAAGACTACATATCAAAAGTAATAGAGCAAATCCACGCCCTTTAACAACTGGTCGCCAATGTCTGGGGATCGGAAAAATTTTTCTGGAAGTAACCGACCAAAATCTCATTCATACGGACAGAAGATGTTTACTATTGAAAGACGTTCACGTGACTGCAAAAAAGATGACGCGACACGCAAAATTACTAAGGTCAAAGCTACGTCATCATTCTTTTGGTACGAACCAAAAGTCAGGACGGCGGCCGTTTATCCAGTCTCTTCTACAAAATGAAATCTATCAAGAAGTAAACCTGTGAAAACGATGGAAGGGCAACAAACAACACTTCTATATACCGTCGGTGTATACTTGCATTGTCCGGGGTAACGAGAATTAAGCACAAAAAGATAAGTTTTGTTATAACCTTTGTCGGTTAATATAACAGTGCCAAGTCCATTTTGCTCTTACCCGGATATGTCTATCTATTTGTATGTCTAATATTTCATGTTTGTTTTCCACCGTATGTTTGTGTTATTAATGTGGGCGGTTGGGCAGGAGAATTACATCTGATTACATGTCTTTACGAATGACCAGATCAGGTGTAATCGTTCTATAAGGCCGTGAATTAATCGCATTTAGCGAAGGACTCACTGAGGACACTGCCGGTGGTTTGTTCGTTCGTACTTGCTATTAATTCCCTTGTATGTTAGATGTCTAGTTCTGTTATAACTGGGGTTTTCTAGTGTATTCAGTTTCATTTATTAAGTTTGTATTATTGTTCGTAACCTATCTCGTATTCCTGACCTTACTATCTTTACGTTCTTTTAGATGTATTGTATTATCCGTTATGAGTCATGTGACGTCACTATTTTTCGTGTATACGTAGATTTAGTCTCCATTTGGTTTTCTCTCTCTCTTAACTTCCGGTTTGTTCTGCTTAGTTTATAAATTCATTTTTTATTTGTAAAATAATGTCACTTTTGTATTGTACTACTGTACTGTAAACCCTTGGTTTATCATTATATTGTCTTCATTAATCTCATAATCTAATGTTATTTCTATAAATTGTTTTTAATAATATATTTAATTAATTTGATTAATTTTTAGTAACTTTGATGATGACTTAGGGGATTGCATCAAGCCGCAATAGTAGTCCAAGTCTTTTATAAAGCATTTTATAGATGATGAATTGGGCATAAAATATTAACTTGATAAATACAAGTAATATTAAATTAAAATAATTTATCGAATTATTGCCTTGTATTCACACCATGGATAGGTGTTGAATTAAAAAAACTATATATCTATAATATATTAATTAGTACACTTTCATAGTCCTACAGTGTGGACTTAGCACATATCTTTGATTGAATAATATAATTGTGGAGGGATAATACCCATAATTATTAAATATTGATATTAGATGCATGATATAAATTCAGCATCATTGATTAATAAGGGTATAATACATTGGTATGATGTAATCTGTGAACATTATTGATCTAAATTATTAGGTTACAAATTAGTTGTGGGACATACAACTAATAGTATTATAATATTATAGTTGGTTATATTGATTAACCATACTTATTGAATATATATGTTGAGTTGACTTGTAGAGTCACATATACAGTTACAATGTCTACTTTAGAGGAAATGATAGCGAATCTACGGAAAAAGGGTTTTGATGATAAACGTTTAAAAATAATGGCCATACCAGTAATGGCTAGAGAAAATTTGTCTGACAGGGGTAAATTACCTAGTGACGAGGAAGTGAAAGCTGAAGCAAGACGTATTGAAGAGTTAGAAAAAAATAATAATGGATGTACATTAGAGGATGAGAAATTACTACATCGTTTAAAAAGTTTTAATTTCCAGGATTTGCAGAATAAAAAGCATATTACTGATTTAAATAATTTCTCAAAGGAACAGGCGGTCGTTCAGAACAGAACACCGGTTAAAGACAATTTTGTCGATATTAGAAAGGTAGATAATACGTCTAGGTCAGACATAATGTCTTTTCTCAGAAATCTCCTCCAAGAAGGAATTAATGATGATTTCCAGGGCCAATACCTTGAAGATTTTGTATTACATAAATGTTTATGTCGTACGGCATCCGATTTAACAAATTTTGTGGATAGTAATTTTCATTCTGTCCCACATATGATAATGGCTAGGGACATAGCGGACTTACTAGGTGGAGTGTTTCGTACTTTTGTGGAACGGTACACACACGTCCAACATGGTTCAATAATGAATAACATTCATAATGCTATTCTCTGCAACAATGATCATGATCAACAAATGCACAATATACCGAATGTTGAGGAAAGAGTGACAATTTTTTAAACCATTGATGAGAAAAGGGAAGAAGAATTATTAGAGATTATTGCCAGTCAAAAAAAGACTATAAGTGACTTGCGAAAGGAGGCGAGTGTACTGAAGTTTGAAACCAACACTGATAATTCGAGATTAAATACACGGGAAGTGGAACTCGCAAATCAAGAAGTAAAATTCCTTCAGGTTCAAACAGAAAGTTTGAACAATAATTTGTCGGTGTTGATAGTGGATCTTACTAAATGTCGTAGTCAGAAGAAAGAATTAGAAGCCTCATTAGAATCCACCATTGAAACAAATAAAGTGTTGGAGTTTGAGGTTAAGAAACTTGCATTGAAAATTTCACAAGATAATGCCTCATCCTACCAAAGAAAACTTCATACACAGAGTGCGCACATTCAGTCGTTATTATCTGAAGTTGGTCGACTGAAAACAAATGAACAAACAAATATAGCTTTGAAAATAGAAAATCACACACAATATGTTAATATTCAAGAGCTTACTTCAGAAGTAGCTCGATTACAATCAATGAATAAAATAGCAGATAATAAGATTGATACTGCGTTAAGATCACATGGTCATACAGACCAGGCCATCCAATGTGAGTTGATTCTCACTGATGATGTGCAGTTAGGATCTCTTTATTATGATGAGGAACAATATAAACAGTTCTGTCTAAATAGGGGCATTCAAACAAAGATTGAAATAGAAAAAATGGAAAATGAGATTGTATCATTTGATGACAAGGATATAATGGATGTATGTCTTACAGATAATGATAAGTTTTATGAATTTTATCTTAGACAGGAAAACAAGCTGGACGATGAGGTAACCTCATTGAAACTTATGCTGAATGAACAGATAAGTAAAGTGAAATCTTCCACGTGTGACTTGGTATTATTACGTGAAGATAATAAGAAACTTATGATTGATTCCCATGGTAGTAATAAAACACATAAGAAATTATCTGATGAAGGGCAATCAGAAAACGAAGAAGATAATACAGAATCGGGTATTAGTGTTTCTGTTTCCACCTCGAGTGACGAGTGTTTCATTGATGACAGGTTGACTGCATTAGAGACGTTACTCCTAGCTGAGAAACATAGATATGCTGACCTTGAAAATGAAACATGACAACAGATCTATGAACTGTCAACAGCATTGATCACACTCGATTCTTTAAGGGAAAAGGAGAAGAATATTAACACTAACCTGGATAAAATAAACAAGAAACAAAGGCAGGATATTACTTTCCTGACTTCTGAAAGTAAGAATTTAAGAAATAGGGTTGATTGTCTACTCGATGTACTGACAGGTAAAAATATATCGATGGACGACAGAGAGGATCGACGTATTTTACGACATGCAGTCAGTACTAAGTGCGATACTAAGGGGTCTACACACCCAGTGAGGATTATTAGATCATTCCGGGGAAAATATACTTTCCCTCGACAAGATACTACTGCTAATTCTGAAAATAGATGTTGGCGACAGGATCAGGATACAACTGATCCAAAGAAAACTTTTGATGTTGTCGACATTAAAAAGGAGAGTACTAAGAGGAGTAATAGGTTGAATAATGTTAGGGTTGATAGGAACTTAGATAAGAAGGTTAAGACAAATAAGTCTGACAGCAAAGTTTTTGCTTTGCCCAGCCAAGAGATGTCAAAGACATGTATGAAACCTACTACCTTTAGTAATGATAGGTATCACCCTAAGTTCAGTCAAGATGATACGTCATCCATTAAAAATACTTTGTCTATGGTGAAGGGGAAATTTAATTCGACAGGGAATACATATCGTCATTGTTCACAGTTTCGTGACAATGATATTACTTACATTGGTAAAGGTGCATATTCTTTTTTTAATTACACGGCAGACGTTAGGTTCGTGCGTCTGTTGCCACCTACCAACAACAGGTATTGTGAAGCTGTGGTTACATTTCGTAACAACAAAGATGCTCGGATGGTTATCGAGCATGATAACGGTGTCTATTTTCGTCACCATCATCTACACTTACAATTAGTACCTGATTCTGCGCCACGCAGATAATGGTGTACGCTCACCCTTTTGTCTTATTTCTTGATGACTCAGCATTGTCAGTCATCATTTCTTGTCTTTCTTAATCATCTATCCTAATATAGATTGATTTTTTGATTTTTTCTTCTCGAAAAACATTTTTGATTCTTAACATCTTTAAATTTGTACACGTTTTCTGTCTTATTTGTTTTACCATGCCTACAAGAGACAGTAAGTTGTTTAAATGTTCCAACTATGCTCAGCCCAATACAGCATAGATTTTTTTTTGTCATCCATCACGGCTGTCTTGTCATCTTTGTTGAAGAAAGACAGGCCGGTAAGGGTGACATGGACTGATGACTGTGACAAAATGTTTAAAAAAATTCTTCATATTTTTTTGCATCCACCTATTTTGAAACTACCAGATGCTTCTAAAAAGTTTGTTCTTCGTACAGATGCGAGTAATTACGGTATCGCCGCTTGTCTGCTCCAATACCACAATGACATCCTCCATCCGACTTTATACATCTCGAGGAAATTAAAGACACCCGAAACAAACTACTCCACAGTGGATAAAGAGTTGTTAGCGGTTGTCTGGGCTATTACGAAGTTAGAGAAATTTCTCTTGGGTGCGCCCTTTGTGATACAAACTGATTAACGGGCGGACGCATCGCTACGTTGTGCAAATCACAAAAGCCAGAAGTTAACTAGATTCTCCATTCTCCTCCAGCCTTTTGACTTTACCATCGAATATATTTTTGGCTCGGAGAATATCGTTGCAGATGTCCTTTCCAGAAACAATTTGGATGTCGACCTATAAACTCTACGAATAACTTTATGAATGTACCTGTCACAAGATACAGAATCTTATCGTTGAACTCTCAAACTGGGAATGAAACGTCGCATATACTTCAATTCAATAATTATGATAGACATGCGTACAGTGAATTTTGTGAAAACAGGAGACATTTTATTATTGGCTACGCTGGGACTTTGGTTAGTGTCCATTCAAGATAAAACTATTTGACACAATTCGAAATTATTACGTGACGTCCAGTCGAACTAAATTCGGGTTATGACATGAACTATTAGACGTTCAGATGGTCTACATTCATTCCGGATCAGAACACTTAAACACTTTTCGTTATGGAAATTTACAAGGATCAGGACTACGGATGGATCGTCATATCCATTGTTAATTAATTTTAACTTAGCATTTGAATTAATGGAAATTAAAAAGAAAAGTGAGACAAAAAAAATAAGAAAATGAAATTAATGATGAAAAAAAAAATGAATGAATAAAAGAAAAGAATCTCACACAATTTTAATTAATATTCTTAGATTTAATTATGAATTGTATAAGTGTCTTTATATTTGATAATTATGTCGACAGAGAAAATACTATTAGTTGGTTTAGTTAATTAATTTATAACTACTTAACACATATAATTAATGTTACACACATCAGTAACTTAAGTTCTACTTTACTTTTCTTGTCCTTACTTTACTTGTTTTTTATATCTCATTGTTTCTTTCTCTCATGACTTCTTCTGTTATTTTCGTTAATTACATTTTCAATAACTTCATTCTTAAAACACACTAACTATAATTAATTAGTTTAATCTTAATTAGTTAAATTAATTTTAGACATGACACTTCATTACTTACTCAAGACAGACGTTAAGTTCATTAAGTAATTATGTATTGACATCTTCGTTTAGTTAATATCACACATATGTATAACATATTTATTATATTACATGAATAGTAGGTAGTTGACATGACCGCGACACTGTTCTACACAGAACATCGTTGGCCATATGTCGGGTTTTTGTTAAATTTTTCTTGTTGAAATGCGTAATTGATATCATTTCGTTAAAAAAAATCTATCTAATAGATTTTTTTTCCCCGGTGGACAGGAAACTGTTACGGGAGTAATATTACAGTTGTCTGCTAGGATTGGCAGGGTGCAACGTTTAGGGTCATAGCATTTAATATAAATTACTGTTAATAAGTTAGGGACTACTGAACGCGAAGTTCACGCTCTAATTATGACGCGTGAGCGTTGTTAGGTCGCAGACCGTGACCTAGCTACGGGACCTTTTTGCATTGACCGTCGAGCTGTAAAGACGCGTCTGACTTTCCTTCCAATGTTGGGCATGGTATTGCCATACAGATATATTTTATGCAAGTACGGACATGGGTCAGTCCATTGTTATTACGAAGATTTGAAATGATTAAAGGTCAGTACGTAAGTGAAAATTAAGGAAGGATGAATTACAGTCCATAGTATTTGATTTTGCCAGACTCATAGACTCACTGTCGGCCGTTGGAAACCCCAACCGCGCGTGCATACAGCTATGACAATCTGCATACAGTAGTACATAAACTATTTATATTCTTTGTTTTCCATGTTATATGTTTCTATGTTTTATATGTCATATTTCAGCTGGCAGGTTGGGTGGAGACTTTCGTAGGATATATCCCACTTCACCGAGGGCCTACGAAAGCGTTCTATAGGGACTGTGTGTCTAAGTTCGTTCGTAAAAGATCCATTACATAATTCTGGGCATACTCTGTTTACGCCGAATTTAGTCATCTTTATTATTGTATAGGTGTGACGATATGTCTTAGTGTTGTTTTCGTTATATTTTCCTCTGTTCTTTAGTTCTTGATTAATTTGTTTGTGAGTGTCTCCCTCCCCTTTCTATCTTTGAGTTATATTCGTTTATACACTGTTTTGTCACTTGTATTGTATACTATTCGCAGCTGTCGTTGAGAGCTTCGCAATATTATTTTCACTTTATTTCTACTTTTTTTACTTTTGTTGATTCCTGCGAACGTTGTCATTTGTTCTTTATATCCTGTCTTTGTCTCTCTTGTTTGTATTATCTAGTTTGTTATACACTGTCAATATTATAATGCACAATAGATATATAGGTGATTAATTATATCATTTAGAAATAAGGTAATTATACAAATTCTCGAGTAAGGACTTGTCACTCACTGAGTTGGGATAAAGTGAGTTTCTCAAGTAGTATATTTACTTAAGGTAACTATCTCAAATAATACAGCATTATGTCTACTTTGGATTATTTCATTGAACAAGGGAGATCCCTTGGAATGACTAATGAGGAAGTGAGAGAATTTGCACTTGTTGAATATGCCAAGGCGCAGAAGGCTGAAGAAAAGAGACAGAAAATGGAAGCTGAAAATAGGAGATTGCAGATGCAGGCAGATGAGATAAAATTTCAAGTGGAAATGGAGAAACAGAAATTAGAAGCTGAAGAGAGAAAAATTCAACAGCAAAGAGAGGCTGAAGATAAAAAAATCCAAATGCAAATGGAAGCTGAAAAACAGAAAATGGAAATGGAGAAACAGAAATTAGAAGCTGAAGAGAAAAATTCAACAGCAAAGAGAGGCTGAATATAAAAAATCCCAATGCAAATGGAAGCTGAAGAAAGAAAACAGAAGTTAGAAGCTGAATAGAGAAAACAGAAACGTCAGTTACAAGCTGAAGAAAACCAAAGACTCCACGAGCAAAAATTGGCTGCTATGGAGCTGGAGAAAATAAAGGTAGTGAATATGGGTAATGCTCAAAATGAGGCAAATAGTCAAACAACTTTTAATATAGCAAATACTAAACCTCATGATATTAAATTACCTGCTTTCAACCCTGCCAGCGACGATATCTCATTCCACCTAAATAGATTTGAACTTTCATGCGAATCTCATAAGATAGACAAGACGCAATATGTTGCACAACTTATGAACATACTTAAGGGTGAAGCTTTAAATTCTATAAGTATGATGGAAGGTCCTGACAAGTATAACTATGATGTTGTCAGAGCGACCTTATTAAAAAATACCAACTGGATGAAGAAGGTTATCGCCTACGCTACGTGGCAAACGCAACTCCACCGTCCAGCAGATATAATGGTGTGCATGTCCTCTAGGTTCTATAAGTATGATGGAAGGTCCTGACAAGTATAACTATGATGGTGTTAGAGCGATTATCGCCTACGCTACGTGGCAAACGCAACTCCACCGTCCAGCAGATATAATGGTGTGCATGTCCTCTAGGTTCTCCGAGAAATCAGTTCTTGGTTGGTGATGGTATTCGGCCAACCACTCTGCTCTTGTCCCACTGAATGGATCTCTGATTTCCTGGAAAGTATTTTACAGCCCTTAGTGGCTACTAAGATCTAAGTCTCTATTGCCAGAGACAGGGACAGATTTTTCAGACTTTATATCAATTATTCGCCTTACGTTTTCACGTTGGGTTGAGCTTTCAAAAACTGAACACACATATGAAGCCCTTATGGACTTACTGCTTCGTGACAAAATTATGTCGTCAGTGAATAAATCTTTTCTTTCCTTTCTACATGAGCGAAAACCTCCAAATTTGAAAGATATGGAACAATACTGTTGCCAATATGTCACAGCACATCCAAATGTAACGGTTAGCAATTCTAAAGTCGAAGAAGGTTTACCCGTGGCTTCAGCAACACCATATGGTCCTAATTTGCGGCGTAGATCTCAAAGTGCTGAACGCAATTTTGGTAGGAGAGATAATCGTAATTTTATACAGAAACAAGGGGGTCCATCACGTAGTGATTCTCCTTCTTCAAGAAATTGGAGACAATTTAACGGTCCTCAAAATTTTGGTTCCAATAATTATGGAAATTTTGGAAGGGGTAACTACAATAGAGGTTATCAACCTTATAATGATTTTTCTCGGAGACAACAAAGCCCATCTTATAGAAATTTTGATCAAAGGGGAAATAGTAATCGCGACAATGCTAACTGGGGTTCAAATCAGAACAATAGTTTCAATAGAAAAAATAACAATTCTCTCAAAAGAGATGATAGTCGTGATAGATCGCGATATGACGGTAAATCTCAAAATGATAGATCGCGATATGACAGTAGATCTCCAAATAATAATCGATCTTATCGCCATGCTAACTCTGCTCAACAAGAGCCCCAGGTTAACGATCAAGGTAACAATGATAATGGTGTCTCTAACACTATTGCTTGCTCTGCTTTCGATTTCGAAAGAGCATCTCAGTGCCCGGAGTGCACAACTTTGTTCCAACCAACAGCTATAACTACCTTGAGTTGCGGTCATCCTCTACCCGCTCTTCCTGCCTTAGCTGCACACGACGGAAGAGGGTCTCTTACTTTACATAAGGGGTTTGTTAATAATAATCCAGTCTCAGCACTTTTTGATTCTGGATGCACTACTGTTGGGATTAGTCTCTAGTTCATCCTTCTTGTGCTACAGGTAAAATTGTGGAATGTGTGACATTCGGTGGGACAGTTGAGACTTTTCCGACTGCCATAGTCCACATTGCCACACCGTTTTTTACTGGTTATATACACGTATATTTGCTCAGAGCACCTATCGCCAACCTTACTGTCGGACAGATACATGGTATAAAGGTGTGTACACCAGAACAAATTGCAGCTTAGGAACAGCAACATCACCTTACTCATACAACCTTTACAACTATGCCAAAATCTTGTCATCTGATAGATTCTGTAAACGTCATACACTCTGCAAATTTTGTGCAATCTTGCAGTGTTGATGATACGATTGTTCATCATACTAATTTTGGTGCTTCTTTTAGCCCAGTACGACATACCTCAGTACGTCGTTACTCTAACTTCGATTCTTCTTTAGCTACTATTATAGAAGAAGATCCTTCAGTTTTAACTGACACACAAACTGAATTTGTAGCTACGACTGAATCTACATCCAGTCACGTTGATTACAACTTCTTTGCTGCAATGACTAGTGTTTTCTTTGCTACATGTACGGATTTAGTTGTTAGTACATATATGTACCTTATCAGTTTCTTTGCCTTTCTTACTGGGCCGTTTAGCTCAGTATCTTCGTCTTTTACGACTTTTTGTCGTACTTACTGCTTTTCGTTTAAACTTCGACGTATGTCCAAGTTTACTACTGTCTGCTTTTACACCTTTATTTTATATTTCTTACTTGTTTCTTTGCCCAGTACACAGGCTATGACTTCAGGTCAGCCTTGGAGATGTATGCCTTTGTCAACTGCATTTCCTTTGTCCTGCGCAAAATCTTAGATTGTCAGCCATCATGACACTCTTAGTCATCATTACCATCTTCTGCATTTGCCTTTTGACGTGGGTATCATGTGGATATTCATGACTTTTCTCTACATCATTACACACTACCATCTTCTAGATTTGCTTATACGATTTCATGACTTTATTATACATTATCACACACCGCTAAAACACTCTGTTAGTACATTTTATATGACCCTGTTTAATTCATGATTCTAAATTAGTTTGTACTACTTTCTCTGTTACCTGTGCTAGTGTAACGGGGGAAGGTTTGATTATCACCATACAGGGGCCGAAAGTTTACACAGCCACAGTTGATAGGTTTATTATAGAATTAGCTGTTGTATATCATAAAGTCTTACCTTTGCCAAACAGAGTTTTTCATTTGTGTTTTTCCACAGCGTATGCTTTACCATGATGATCTCAGCTACTTTATTATATGTTTGAGATGTTTACCGTTGGAAATTTCGCAAGACTTGCTATTCCCTTGGAACCAGTATGTCGCCTCTCTAGATGTTTTTGGGCTTCCGACTGACAGGATGCTCTTAGATCATTAGAATTTGTCATCTTATATAGCTGATGATATGTATATTAGTATAGCATAGCGAATTAGATAGTATTATATTTTAGGATAAGATGTAACTTCTTTATGCTAATATGTTGGTTCATCGTTACGTACCATTGCATTGCCATATTGTTTGTATACTTCTGAGTTTTGAAATGATGAACGTATTACTATAGTAATGATTGTACTATTTTGACTTGATTAATCATTGTGATTCATTTCAATATTGTACTTTTTGAGAAATATGAAGACATGAGAGAAAGTATTTTTTCTGGCATTGTAATATTTTTTCTTTGCCCGGCGCGTGATTGTGCGCTAGGGGGTAACTGTATACGATATTGGTACTTTGAGAAGATACATTTTCTGAGGTTACGGTTTATTTTTCCTCACACGACGCTTGATTGTGCGTCACCTATAGCTATGTATAACGGTGTTGTTTGTTTTGATGTCTATTGTGAGCTCATTATCTGCTACTCCATGAGCGTATTAACTTGGTTGGCATGCACAACAGGCTATTTTTTTACATGTTAGCTAATTACTTATTCTTTGATTTAGATTATCTTTGTTTTTGTAATGAATGCTATTGTACTATAATGGTGTTCATTTATATAATGCATTGTTTTATGTAATTGTTTTTCCTTGTTGTATCATTGTTTTCTTTATTCTGGTTGCATGGCTTTCTTTCCGTACTACTCATTCCTCTTGTATTTCATCTGTTCTTTTCACTGTTTACTTTTGAAGTCATGGCTAGTCTATACGTCATATGTCTGCATATTCCTTTGAAGTTGATGTACTTTGTATTTATTTACTTTTCTATACTACACTTCGTTTGTACTTTACACGTACTTCTATCATTCTTTGGTTCATGTTGTAAACATGACTTTGCATAGTGTGATCCTTATGTGTAGAGATTAGTAATTTATCGACCTCTATATTTTTCTTTGACGCATTTTGTCAGAAAAAAATAGATTTCGTCCTTTTTTTTACCCGGCGGGCGGTGTAGACTGTTAAGTGCTAATTCTAGTCAAGAGGAGTTTATCAGTAAAATACTGTAAGTACATGACGGATTGTTATTATCATCCCTTGAGTAGAAACTTATATTACCGGGATTTTACCCGAACCTTCTAGATGAGTTGAGTTCGATTCTCAGCGTTGTTTTTGCGCGGGGAGGAAATTTTTTACTGAGCGGTTTTTTAGGCAGGGAGATTTTTCGTGTCAGTGTAATGCTGAGAGAGCTTAGAGAAGAGACTGACGATTATGGTCAGCGTGTCCCGATATAGAGAATTGTTTTGGTGAAAAGGATTTTGATATTTCCTAAGATTTTTTAAAGCCGTGGATATAAAGGCTTAAAAATATTCTGCAAAACACGGGTTGTTGAAGATTTCTTTCGGGCCATGGATAGGCCGTTGTGTGCTGATATCTCCGATGAGGGAGATTTGTGAAGGTCGACAGATTATTATTATAGGGAAGGTGTTTTTCTCCCATGAGTTATGTTGAGTCTGACGATACAGATATTACTGCACTGCGATATAGGCAGTTCCCTTTACTGTAGGGATAATTTGGACCAGGAAACTTTATCATTATGAACTGCTGTACTTATGCCGCAGTTGTGCCTGGGATTTTGTATGCTGTGCACTTAACTGCCTATGGATTTGGTGCTTATGAGATGTGTCCTATTTTGCTGTGTACTGTACCTGTGACAATGTACTTAGTGATGTCCTCGTGACTGTGGACTATTAAAACAGTGTAGTACGATTAGGAGTTTTCAACCTTTTCCCCGACTCCTGCATGTACGTTGGTGTGTGTGTGTGTGTGTGTGACTATTGTTGATTTTTGTTAGAACTACATGCATTCGCGTTCACTGATATCTATACACCCATACACCTGGTCGGCGACCTGTAAGCCCGGCGAATGCTGATGTGCCTTCATCAGCGCACCTACAATAACATTGACATTACCATCCTTCCTGAACCACCACAGCTCTAACTATTATCAGTGACAGCCCAGTTCTTACATTATCAGTGGTGGCCATTAGTAGCTGTAAGTACGCGGCGTTACCAGAGATCTCTCCCCCTTCAACAGACCGAGAGTTATCAGTATCGCATATTACTTAACTATTACATAATCAGAAAATATATAACCCATTACATAACTCGTTCACATTCAGGAAATATATCACCCATTACATAACTCTTACATAATCAATAAATATATCACACATTACAAAACTCTTACAAATCAGGAAAGTATATCACACATTACAAAATAGCCTACTGATATAACCGACTGATCCAGGCACATGGTTAATATTTGAAATTAATGCCCTGCTTTAAACCGTTGCAAACACCGAACCAAATAATACGACGTAAAAGTAATGACATATTTTTTGTTTAAGATTTTGATACCAATCACCTTGCCACGGGGAGCAAGAATTCATGCCATTGGACACTTTCACATCCCAGTATTCAGGTTTTTCTTATTTTATGTACTTATTTATTTATTTGATTTAAGCAACTCCAAACTCCTCGTTAAGAGATAACACTTGACCATAAATACGAAGCAATATACAAACATGTGTTTTTCTTTTATTAATAACACGGAAGCAGAAAACTATTGATAGAAATACAAAAAGGGCAATTTTCAGATTAATGTACAGCACTAGTTAGTGCTGAAGAAAAATGTTGTTGTGCTTTTTTTTACTCCTTCGGGGGCTGAAAAGTGAGGTCTATTGACTTTATTTAGTAGAATGTGTGAATTGTGTGTGATCCCGGTCCTGGCTAAGATACTTTGATCTTAGCCAAATGGCCGAGCTTAGAACAAAGACCTGGATTCAATTTATTTGTAAGAATTATTATCATTGAGAGTGGTAGAACAGCTAAGTGCTCAATACTTTAATATGGTGCATTAAGTTGAAAATTGTTTTGAATTTGTGCATAGAAAAGAAAAGAAAATTTGAAAAAGAAACAATAGCAAATATTGTACCAGAAACAAAATGTTATGGCTAATGCAAATTTTTATAAAAAATGTATACCAATTACAAAATATGAACATCTTCTACTCAGTCTGATATTTTGTTCATAATCAAATTGTTTCCCTTGGAAAGCAAACAAGCTACCTCCCCTTACTAGTCTTTGATGACAGGGAGATAATTATGTAAAATATTTATGTCCTTGACAAGTGTCAATAGTTATTTCCCTCGCGCCAGTGTATCTATCATTTATTACTTCATCCTGAAGGCGTTGTAGTTATACAGTCCAGATGTGGTTGTAATGTTTCTTTGTCGCTCAAGTGACAGACTCAGCCGCTGCTTACAGCATTATGTGGTTAAGTATCTTTTTACGTTATTTCCGATGTCCCGTCCAATCTGACCAGATGTGTGATCTGTCGCTTATAATGGGCGTATTTTTTCTAATAGCTATTACGTTTTGACCGCTGGACTGTTATCTCAGTCGTGTTTTTACTTGTTTTAATCATTTGTTAGCATTGTTTTAAGCCCTGAAAAGGGCTAATCGTGTAAAGGACCGTGAGCTGGTTGTCTATAGTCGTCACGTCGTGCGTTTATTCTAGCATAGTTACGTTTTAAATGTGTGAATTTATTTATTTTTGCAAGTGTGTTACTTTTATTTCTATAGCTATTATTACAGATTCGACGACAGCTCTGTAACGGACACGTCGATAAAAGGTCAACTAGCAGAAATTTAGATATGTGTGTTTTTGGTTTGTTCAGTTTGTGTGTTTGCCGATTGTGTCCGCCGATAGTGTCATCTTTCTTAACTCCAGCTGATTTATGACTTTGTTGATGATGATTGTTCGTAGGACCTCTAAAACTGTTAGGAGTTATTCGCTCATTACATTTGTGGTGGGTTTTGATGTTAAGAAGAATGGTGTGCATATAGTTGTACTTGAGTGAGGTCAACTGTGAAGTCTCTGAGGTAAACAATGGACAACTGTGTTACAGAGTACCTTTCTTGTTACCACCTACGATCTCACTCTAAGTTATATTGTGGCCTAGTATGATTGAGAGCTACGTTTATTGTCTAGGGTAATGTAAGAGTGGTGTTATAGGAATTCAATACAGACACATACACATACCGATACTAAATGCTATTATGAACTTAACTAACACCAGTGGGTAAATTTATAGTTTGGAATTCTTTTTTCTCAAATTTATTTGTCCTGGACCGAAATTTGTTTTGGCCAGGACCACAACTCAAGTGAATCAATATACATATATACAAATATGAATATATTTACATACATAGGACCATATGTCCAAAGAACATTGTTAACAATGCAATTTTCAAATATTATTTCTTAATCTATGATAACTTCTGGTATTAGGAGACAGGTTGGGAATTTATCCTCATTCCAGTGTTCTTTTGTTAACTATCTCACTGTTTATTTTAGGCACTTTTGATGGAACTGTATTTATTATAATGGAGATCTGTTCAAAGTTTATTATGATAAGTTGTCCCAGGCCAAATATTATGACTTATCTGGACCCAGGAATCACAGTAGTTGTCGTAGAGTCGGCCACACGCCACAGTCTCCTCTAGTCTTTCAAATACTTGAGTACAGAATTAGTAAGAGGGACTCCTCACAATAGTGTAGGCTTTCTCACTCAGACAATTAGTTGACACCAGACAAGTGCCAGCATAACCCCTGCAAATAAAAGTTATGTGCCTGTCTCAACATCACTTCAATTCCACCAAATTCACAAATAATAATACAATTCATTAAAAGAACATGGTCAGTTCTTCTCTGACAAACCCTGCTCCTCCACCCTACTTTGATGGAACAATTTATACCAGATTCTCATCTTTTCCCTAATGGCTGTTACGCCTCTGCCATTTGCACTGATCTCTTTCTATAAAATAGGATGGGTGATATGATTCATGATGCCCCCTGCATGTTCTTTGGTATCTACCTCGCTCTGATAGCTTATATACAATGGATACCTTATAGGCCCTGACAGTGGTTGCTGAGGACCTATGTACTGACTAATCATGATGGCTTTTCATCTAACATTTTCTCACATTTATTTATTTTAAATAAAAGATAATTAATAGTCATCTTACCACAAGTTTCAACGAAAAACGCACAAGTTATACGTTGACTGGCAATAGAATTACACATTCGTTCCTTCTGCCTTTGTCCAGACTGCTGAGATAATATGGTCTACAGCAATGCTGCTCTCAACGCACCTTCTTCATCAAAGGTTTTTGAAAAATGGCGACAAAGCCTTATAATTTCAAACACAGCTTTGGTAAGCTGGCCAATGATTTTCCATCTCTCAATTGTAAATAAAGTATTTCAAAATACAATTCAACGGTTCCTACGTTACTCGGTAAGTATATATTTAGTTTTGAGGTCGGCCAATAATATTTCGCCTTCCTTCAAATTTAATCCAATCCAATTCACCGTTCTATCTTAGTCTTTATTTCCCCTAATTTTTTCCCCCAAAAATATGCCATAAAAAATTAAGCAGGCATGACTTGTCCTGACAGTCTGTCCGATCCTCTATAGTATTATTGCCAATATTTATTCATTTAATGGACTATTTATGTAACTAACAACATATTCTTGGTCAGCAAATCCTAAGGTACACGAATATATAATTTTTATCGTGCTACGTGGCTTGGTTCAAAGTTCTATATTTTTTTTCTATGTTAGTTGTTTATTTCTAGACTACCACCTGTTCACTTCTTTTCCATGTACTTTCAAGTTAAATACGAGAGTCTTTCGTAATACACGAGAATTACGTCATTCGCAATAAGAGCTAAGCCTGTTTTCGTGACCCAATCGTCTAAATGATCTAACTTTTGCATCGTATTTTGAAAATCGCCCTAGGCAAAGCTTGCAAGTTGGTTTTATTTTTGGAAACAAGCGAGACACGATTAGCATTGGGCCATCAATCCGTTCCCCTTCCCTCTACAATGTATTCTAGGCAAATACACAATTTGAACTTGGAAAAGTTGTACGTTTATTGTCAAGGACGAATTTGAAAAGGGATACCTTTTTATTAGGTTATACTGCGTTATCAACTAATTAATACGCTGAAGGCGTGGGTGACGACAACAATTCTCTACGAAAATTTTTAGTACTATCCTATCTTTGACTTTATGCACTATACTGATAAATTCTAATTTAGATATTGTATTTAGAATTTCACCACAACTTTCTTCCATTGTCCTGTTTTATTTGATGTGTCCGTGATGATCTGTCTCTCTTGCTTTACGCTTTTGTTTCGTTGGTGGATGACTGAGTGCTTTCTTTTTCTGCCTATATATTTATATAACTGTCAGATGTGTAGTCAGTTGTCGGAGTTGAGTTTTGATGTGTAGTTCTTGTTTACTTGACTGTGTCTTTGTTGTCAATCTATTTCTTGCTTTAATTTTCCGAATCTTTTGGCCGAATAAATATATAAATTAAAAATATAATATGGTATGAAATCAATTTTACAAGTAAACGGTACGCATGAAACAAGGGACGTTTTGGGTTTTATCCTTCGTCAGCCACAGTTACGAACAGGTGACAAGGACACGAAATACAAATAGGTGCTACAAAAATCTACGATGATGAGGAAAACGCCAAATGAGCAATACAAGCAGATGAAACAACGGTGATGAGCGAAACGATAACAGTAATAATGTAAGAAAATTGTAAAACCAGAAAGACATGTCGAAACAAGAAAGTGAATAATCGACGAAGCGAAGACAGAAATGAACAAAACTATTAAAACAAGTAAAAAATCACTTAGCTGGATCCAAGAAGGAAACATTCAAGATGGCTGAACAAATGAGGCGTCATGCGGAAGTGACGTATAAGCTAGTGGCGGCTGAGGAAAGATAATTGAGGAAACGAAACGAACCAAAGCCAAAAGAGGGATAGAAAGGAACATAACGACAGAAGAAATAAAGTATGAAACAGAGACAGAAGCGATCATAATTATGCAAAATGATGCGGGACATTCAAGCCAGCAGGAGATAAAACGCCCATTTGAAAAATGAGACGATTCACAAACGAGAAGTGAGTTCGGCCGTCGCCGACACATGACAGGAGTGCAGTGACATGAATGTCAGAGTTACATGAATGGTCAGAATTATTGAAGTGAAGGATCACCGGTAAATGTTTGCCATGATAGATGTCATTCAAGTGCTCACGAAACCTGTCTGCCAGACGTCTGCCAGTTTCATCAATATAGGTAATGTCACACCTCTTGCAGATGATAGCATAAATCAGGTTTCTGAATTCGCAAGTAAAATACTCCCCAATGGCAAATTTATCGTTCGGAAAGGAGACTGACTGTGTTTGGAGTACAAAAGGACAGGTCTTACATATGCGGCGTTGGCACGGTTTAGTACCAAAGTGAGAAGGACTAGTTTGTCTCAAGTGACTATGCACAAGAATATCCCTACAATTCTTATCTCTACGATATGCCACTAAAGGGGTGTCACGAAACAACTCTCTGGTATCAGGATCGGAGTGGAGAATAGGCAGATGACGAAACATAATTTTTTTCTACGCCAAACAGTGAGGGAGAAAAGTTAATACAAGTTTGAGTCTGTCAGATGTAGTAGCAGGTTTAGCAGTAAGTGCAACCTGAAGAGTAACATAACTAATGCGATTAAGGGCATCAGATAAAACTCTTTAATGGTAGTGACGTCGGCGAAAAAAGTCGAGCATTTCTTGAGCTCGTTCAAGGAAATCATTTTCATCGTGACATATCCGACGTAAGCGTAGAAGTTGAGAGTAGGGAAGGGAATCTTTACAGCTGAGAGGGTGAGAAGAGGTATAAAGAAGGAAACCATGAGCATCAGTAGGTTTATAAAAGACAGAGGTAGTAAGGCCAGTAGGAGTAATATTGACAGTGAGGTCAAGTAAGTTAACTGAAGTGGTAGAGATCTGAGAAGTGAATTTGATGGCAGGATGGAAAATGCCAACATAGTCAATGAATCTACGGAGATTAACTTCAGACATGTCTGTGACTCCAATACCATCGTCGATATAACGACGGTAAAACTCAGGTAATGGTCCATCGTAACTTTGAAGCACCAAATAATCAAAGTGACCCATGAAGATGAAAGCATAACTCGGGTCCATTTTGGTGCCCATAGCAACGCCACTAATTTGATTAAAGAACTTGCCATTGAATTCAAAAGAGTTGAGAGTGAGAACCAATTCCGCAAGGCGAAGAAGAAAACCTGTGCTAAAGGTAAGGTCAGTGCGTCTGTCGAGAAAAAATTGTAGTGTTTTAAGGCCATCAGAGTGTGGGGTGGAAGTATAAAGCGAACAAACATACAGAAGGAAAAGACGGTAAGTGTGGTCAGGTGTGAATTGGATGGAATCAAAAGTAGTGATAGCATGGGTGGTGTCCTTCAAAAAAGAAGGTAGATTGGACACTCATCATCATCATGTGACGTATTCTTTCCAGAACGTTGTCTCCATTACAGCTGCTCTGAACGCATCACGATTCTGGGCAAGTCGACCTGCATCAGCCAAAGACAAATTCAGAATCTCTGTGATGTCCTGGGTCCACCGTCGTCTAGGTCGACCCCTTCCCCTTTTTCCAGGGACCATGCGTTCCGTCACTGTTTTTTCCAGACTATTATGTCTTTTTATATGACCGAAAAATTTCAGCTTCCTTATTGCGATGGTATTTAGGAGCCAATGTTCCTGTACGTTTAGTGAGTGCAGTACGTCTCTGTTGGTCTTTTTTTCTGTCCAGGGTATTCTCAACATCCTTCTGTAGCATTTCATTTCGAATGATGTAATCTTTTTTGCAACTGTTTTATTGAGTGTCCAAGTCTCGCAGCCGTATGTTGCTACTGGGAATATACATGCTCTGCTCAGTTGTAACTTTGTTTCTTTGCTTGTGCCTTGCCATAGGTTTTTCATCTGTATTAGTTTATGTGAAGCAATTGCAAGTCTTCTTTTAATTTCTACTGCACAGTCGCCAGAGCTGTTGATGATTGATCCTAAGTATTCGAATTCATTAACACTTTCTAGTTCTTCGTTATCAATTTCAATTTCTGGTTTGGTCTTTACTTTGTCTGTTGTCAATACTTTGGTTATCTTGGTGTTTAGGTATAGATTCTGGGCCTCGCTGTGTTTTTTGGCGGACAGAATTAATTGTTCAAGTCCTTCTGGGTTGGTCGATAGGAGGACTGTGTCGTCAGCATATCTGATTTCCTGGATCTGGTACCCGCCGATGTTAAATGAGTCAAACTCTGTGTGTTCTTGGTCATCTCTTACGTTTCTCATGATATTCTCGGCATAAATGTTAAACAGGTAAGGGGAAAGGGTACAGCCTTGTCTTACTCCTTTCTGTACTTCAAACCATTCTGATGTTTCCCCCTCTATTCTTATGGCTGCCTGTTGTTCTTGGTACAGCAGTGCGATGAGTTGTATAAGGTGGTTTGGAAATCCCATATTTTCCATAATAGCCCATAATTGCTGATGTTGTACACAATCGAAAGCCTTGGTGTAATCAATGAAACAAGTATGTAGGTCAACGTTGAATTCTCTACACTTTTCTATGATGATCCTCATGTTGAATATATGATCTCTAGTGCCTCTACCTGGTCGGAAACCCGCCTGTACTTCGTTTATTTCTGTTTCTAGCTTTTGTTGCATCCTTTTCATTATGATTTGTAATAGTATTTTGCTGGCATGGCTTATAAGAGCTATAGTTCTGTAGTTTGTGCACAGTTTCAGGTTGCCCTTTTTTGGCAAGGGTATGTAAATTGATCTTTTCCATTCCTTGGGCCAAATTCCGCTTTGCCAGATCTTGCAGCATAATGCATAGTATATACGAGCGCTGCCTTCTCCTCCTGCCTGTATCATTTCAGCTGATTTCATCACAACCCGGAGATTTTCCACTTTTTAAGTGTTTGATTGCGTTCCGGACTTCCTCTATGGTAGGTTCTGGTTCACGTTCCGCTTCATTCATGACGTTGTTATCTGCCGCTTTGTTTATTTCCGTATACATTTCTTGACAGTACTCCTTCCATCTGTTCAGAATATCTTTACGTTTTGTTAGAGTGTCGCCAGATTGGACACTAAGGGTTGTAAAATACTATCCAGGAAATCAGAGATCGGTTCAGTGGGACAATAGCAGAGTGGTTGGCCGAATACCATCACAAACCAAGAACTGATTTCTCGGAGCAACCAAGAGGACATGCACACCATTATAACTGCTAGACGGTGGAGTTGAGTTTGCCACGTCCTCAGAAGAGACCCTGATGCCATCACAAGAACAGCGATGCTATGAACTCCTGAAGGAAAGCAAAAGAGAGACCAACCAAAAAGAACTTGGCGGAGAACTATGGGGCAAAGATGCTAAGAATGAATCAGAGCGGCGGCACTGCAAGAATGATGACCGCGACCGAGCAAAGTAGAAGCAGTTTGTTGCTGCCCTACAAGTCCCCATATGGGTAGGGAGCACAGAGACAAAAGTGGGTCAGAAGTGGGTCATGAGGAAAAAACAAAGTTGAGAAAGGCCTGCATACACAAATACATTATCCTTTCTGCTAGCTCACATGTGTCCTAAACTACAACAACACAACTAATAATTCAACTTAATCTAAACCATGGGTGGTCATCTAGGCCATATCTAGGACTGTAATCCTAGAGGATATCTCGACAACAGATATACATTTTTACAACAACAAAAACGTGGTTATATGTTATTATATGTCAAAGAAAGCAGATTTATTATAACACAATTAATGCCACTGGTATCTCACTTTTCTAGTAATGTTTTTGTAGCATCTCTATGGTAAACTTATTTTTAAAGTATCTTTTCCCACCATTATTCAGTGTCGTAGATTTTGGATAGGGGAATTAAGATATAGATTGGTCCCTTCTGTATAGAGTAGAACAGGTGATAGCTCAGTAAGAGTTAAATGTAAAGAAAATAGATTTTCACGAGTGAGATGGTGGAAACTAGTTAGAGTCTGTCCCGGAAATCGAGAAACTTCTCTCGTTTAGTCTATCTCTACAACAGAACTTAGTTTGTCAGACAGTCTACTAGAATAAATATTAATATATATATCACCACTCACATACACACACACACATAAGTGACGACAGTTAGACGCACAGACGTGAAAACTGTATCTATGGAATATGTACGGGACCCAAAGATGCAGCAATAGTGAATGCAGTCAGCGATCCATAGCTTGACTGCTTGCATCAGGATCAGCGAACCAGAGCTGGTCAAGACCGTACTCCACCTCCACGTGGTGGTCCTGGAAACTGTCTGCAGCAGTGCAGTCTGGCTGAGCGAGTACGGATCGCAGAGGGAAGGCAAACCCGGTCCCCAAAAATGCCGTGCTGAAGTCGGATGTGTCGACCGAAAGGTGCAGATATCACAGCTACGGCGTAAACAGACACAACGCAACCACCGTCCTTTTCAGGGCGAACGAGGAAGAAGAAGAAGAAGGAATATGTACCTTTTGGGACAAGCTGACCGACAATAGTAATAAAGTTTATGTAAATTTTATTTATCATAAAGAACTCTACAACACCAATATTAAGACTAATAAATCAAATACAATAAACATAAGTTAATGAATTAATTAAAGATTTAGACTCATAAGTGTAATCCTCCTTCCATCTGTTGAGACAAGATCCCGTTAGAAGTGAAGTTATTAACCTCCAAAGAGTCAAAAGGTGTTTACGCTATGGTCTACAATTTCCCTCTACAATAAAGAACAGAGTTTATACGTTAATCTATTCTGAAAGGGACAGCATTAGCAAAACTTGCATAAAAAATACAAAGTTAGTACATGGGTTATACAATGAAAGAATTATTTATCCCTGCTTTCTCTCGCTCTGACAGACCTGTGATCACAACCATTCACTCTTACCTACTAGGTGCTTTCACTACTTCTGGAACAATCGTACGGTACATGCAGCCCATCCAAGGTTTCGTTATTGGCGAATCAAGCACCAGTTTCTCCAAATAATATTTAATTCAAAAAATGATGTGAAACGCTGGATTCGCGGCTGGTTGTAGGATGTTGATTATGTCACTTCAATTTTTGTCCAGGTAGTAAAATAATTTAAGAGGTCTAATGTTCACAGGGTACAGTAGCTTGGAATCTTCAATCGTTAAATCGAGTGTCAGGTAAAATAAATCTGTTCAGGATAAATCTTCTTCACAACACTGTGGTTGTTATTCAGGTAATGTCAAAACGTTTTGGATTTTTTTGCCACAACTGGGTTAAGGTATATGAACTTTTGAATAAGAAATCTGGCTATCGTATAAGTCCAGTTACAATTTATTCTTAGTATACTTTGGGTTGGTACTCTGTCTATTTCTGGGTGTAAAACACAAGACCAGAAAGCCGCTGGTAAGGTTTAGGGTTTGACCCAAATAATGTGTAAAGGAGAAAAAGATACAAATACTTAACATAATATAGTATTTACATCCTATCCTTACCCCGCGTAAAATAGAATATTTTTAACCACTTCGGTTATTTAACTTTAAATTATAAACTACAAGCTTAGAGCTTGTCTTATCGTTTAAAACTTCCGTGAAATAAATTCTAGACATTTAACAAATCAGTCATCATGAATTAGAAATAAATAGATATTTCGACAATACTCATGATGAATCCGTGTATTTACATAGTTGGTTAGAATATTCTCTGACTGCTTACTAGCAGTTAATAAAATTTATGTTGTAGCTGTAAGAGTTTATCTAGAAATATTTATTAGTTCTGCTATCGACTGTAACACTATAAAATTGTAGAGAAATAATATAACGGACCTAACTAGTAAATCACTCTGCACAGAAAATAACTAGTAGATATAATTTACGATTTAACTAGTTAAATCACTTAAACTACTAGTATAGTATTTACCTCAATACCGAATTACTAAGACTTTTCTACAACGAAAACTAAGAAATTCACTAAATACAAGTTGTGTAAAATCGATGCTAGCTGTCTAGAGAAATCTGTGAGGTACTGGATAAATTTTAGTTAGAAGGCAGGTGTATATATATCTCTGAAATCAAAGAAACTATTTCCTATACGCCGAAAAACCAGACTCTCTGCCAGATGTTGTCACCCACAGAGAATTCTACGTTCGGATTTACAAATCAAAGATCTTTCTCACATTACAAGCCGAAAACCAGAACCCTATTCATTCTTAGATCAGGCATCGCCAATTCGCTAATCAGTGTGAGTTTCCTTCGTCTCTCTGTTTGTCTGTCCATTTCTAGCGAGCAGTGTCTTTGATCTCGACGTTATCACCGTGGTTTAATTAACTCACAGGCGAATGGACTCAGGAAAAGTTAATATAAATTATCTCCTTTTGTACCAAAATTATCTCCACCTTAATCGCTCTCAGACCCCATTACAACGATCTTCGATCGCTAGTGTAAAATAATACAGCATAGGTTAACTAATCGGTCTGCTCGTGAACAACATCAAAGAAATAGCGAACCGCAAAAAATGCGTGCTAAATTAGAAAAGAGAAAAGACAGAATCTCAGAGTGTACATGGGGTTTTTATGTTAAAACAGGCGTAGGTGAAAGAAAAATGTAGATGAAGAAATAGATATATGAAATCTATAACGTAATATGTCATATTCAGTTATTCAGCAAAATGCGTATACAATTTCAGGTCCGTAATTGCAGCCTTATAAAAAAGTGTATTAAATAACTAAAACCATCCATAATCAAAAGCCACAATACTAACTTTACATGTAGTGTTTGGCAGAGCAACCTAACTTTTGATTTGAAGACAGGAGTACGACAGGATGCCCCTTATGAACCTCTTTATTTTTGACAGTCTTAGACTGGGTGATGCGCCAGACCACAGAGGGCAGTCCAAGGGAAATACGATGGACAAAAATTTCTAAATTGGAAGATCTAGATCACGCAGATGACACTACTCGCACAAACACATCAACCCATCCTAGAAAAAACAGATAGACTGAATAATTATTGCCTAGAGGTGGGTCTAAACATCAATCTAAAGAAGACAGAGGTAATGCAGAGGAGAACAACCTCCAGCATGAGAATGAAGGCAGAGGCAGCCCTAAGGTGACTGTCTGAAACTTCATTAACAAGGGCAGTTATTGAGTCAGAAACTCAGTCCAAGCTTCGGAAAACCCAAAATGGATGGCTACGGCATGAATTTAAAACTTCCATAGAAGATTCGAACCTTCACGAACTGGTCTGGATCTACTGTCCTGGTCAAGCGGCAAGGAAGGAGCTGGCAGACTAGCTTCAAGAGCAATCAGATTGGGTTCATTGGATATGGACAATGGAGAGATACCGGGGACTATTAATGATCGCCTATTAGAGAATGGCACTGCAATCGATCGATCATCAGGTCTAAGATTGCTTGAGTTTGGCATTAGCTGTAAGACAGGCAGGGATGGACGTATGAGAGGATGGCACTGCAATCGATCGATCATGAGGTCTAAGATTGCTGGAGTTTGGCATTAGCCGTAAGACAGACAGGGATGGACGTAATAGAGGATGGCACTGCAATCGATCGATCATCAGGTCTAAGATTGCTGGAGTTTGGCATTAGCCGTAAGACAGGCAGGGATGGACGTATGAGAAGATGCATCCGGCGTGTATACAACCATGGCGCAACAGGAACAATCAACATTCATACCCTTCGACATTTTCTGAGGGAGACTGAACACATATGGGTTTGCCCGTAATGCAATGACGTTGATTCTGAATAATAATAATTAAAACACTGAGTTTTGGCAACACTGGGATAACTAAACCGGCGAGTCATGTGACGAGGCGGAAGGCGGAAAATTAGGCGAGAAGGTGGTCAGTGACAATCTAGCCTCTTGTCCAGGAAGGACGAATATATTTTTCCCTTTTTGCCAGCGTTAGCTGTGAAGTCCAAGTCACGGACTATTTGTTAAAAATGTTTGCCATGTTTCAGTTCTATTGGATTATTAAGTTATGATTCTAGGACAGTGTAGTGTCTGGATTGGATTTGTTACAGGCCGTTATAAGTTGCCGAAGATTTGAGTATTTCTTTGTCATAGATTTTGGCCGCTCATGGTGAGTGGTAGTCATTGCAGTTTATCAGTGTAGTCATACCGTTGGGTATGATACTGACAGTCTAAGCATTTAAGGCATTTCATCGTTATATTGTATTTTGTACGTTTGTTGGCCGTGTGAGGCCTTATTGTGTGTGCATAAGCATTAAAGGGAATTAACTGTAGAAGGTGTTGATTTTCTTATTTCAGCCATTGTGGTCATACTCCTAGTGGAGCCAGCCTATTACTATTATTATTATTATTATTATTATTATTATAAGCCAACATGACAGTGGTGCTACCTTAGTGAATAGGTATCTAACAACTGAGGACATTGTCTATACAGTTGTTCTGACAGCTGGGGAGCTCTGGTCCGATTCTTTAAAGGCCGTACGGTCCATATTTTCATTATAAAGGCTAGAAGTTATGCACACAGATTAACAGATGGTGATAGTAGCATTGTGTTCACGCCTTCAGGTTTCACAGTGTTCATGGCAGTGGGTTTGTTTGCTTGGTCAGTAGGCAGTGAACTGTTTACGCTCTGGTGACCCCGCTAGCTGTAGTGGACCAAGATTGGAAATAGGTCACAGTGAAAGATTGGTATTGTCAGTTCAGAGAATATTTGACAGTTATTGTGTTCGACACTGTTTTGCAACGTAATTTTGGTGCTAGGGTGGCAATTATTGTTAGAAGATGTATCAAAAGTAATAGAATAAGGTTGCAGCGGGCGTCTGGCACTACTGTCCAGTTTGAAATATTACAAGGTGTACTTTGTAGCTTAGTGCTAGGAAGGTGGTGATCCAGTTGGAGCAGCGGAGGTAAATGTGACAGGTGTCTACAGGTGGTGCATGGAAGAGGTAGAGTTGATTAGTTTATCAAAATGGGTTGGTAATAGTTTGGCCCGAGTGACAGACTGTGTGTGTCGTCAGGAGAGAACGGTTGGTCAATGTTGGTTGGTAATAGTTTGATAAGAGTGACTGACTGTGTGTGTCGTCAGGAGGGAACGGTTTGTCCATAGTAGATTGGGTCTTGACATCGTGTTTTGGTAGCCTACCTGCAGACGTGTCGTCGCTCGTTCTGCTCTACCTGCCAGGGAACATTAATATCCGGGGTTTTTGACAAATTCTGTCGTTTTCAAGCCATATCGATGAGCCGGTCTAGTGGGAGATTACTCATGCGCTTTCGTGGCCCTAGTACAGTTGAAGGGATGCCAGTTACCGGAGCATGCTGATCTCAGGGGTCCTGGAATACTCTGTGCTGAAGACTGCTAGGTTCCTGAAGTGTCGTAATGAAGTGAACTTTGCTTGGATAATCATATATCATCGTGCCAAACAACATATTTGTTTTTTTCTGGCACATGGACTTGTGATGACGTGTGGTTATCTGAACATTAGTGTGGATATACAGTCGTCATTCTTACTGTGGACAGTTCAGAGATAACTCTGAGAAGAACAGTTTTGTACATTTCAAGTGTAGAGACCTGTTCGTGCTGTTTTCATCGATCATCTTCTGTGTATAAAGAGCTACGTGGACAAGCATCGCTAGATCATCAGTTAAGTTATTGTTTGTATATCTGTGTATGATCTGTTGTATTTATGTTTTTCTTGATTTTCCGCTAAATTATGTTTTTCTTCCTTCAAATTTTTTCTTTCTATCTATCCACCTGATCAATCTATCGTACAGTCTAGTCTTCTAGAGTAGTGGGACAGTTCTGTCGGGGTCATGTTAGGTTAGTAACAAGCTTTGTTCTGTTTCTACGTTGGTGTCTTGAGGTCCACAAACTGGGTGTACATGCGTAGAAGCGATGCCATGTTTAAACCATTGGATAGTGTGCTGAATGTCGCGTCTGTAAGTTTTTACCGAGGCCTGCCTTTACTACATGTGCGATAATACTTTGGTGAATTATATCTAAAGTTTCCTACCAAAACCGGAATTACGTTGCCTCGCCCTGAATTTGAACATCTGCTGGATTTACAGGGCGAAATCTTTGCCGAATTTGATCGCCTGCAGTTACCAAACACGGATACCTTTCCTACTACTTGCCCCAGTAACACGGTTGACCACTACATCAACTCCAGTTGTTATCAACCAATATTCCCAGAACCGAGTTGGTGTCCTCTTAACAACACTAACCCTTGTCCCCCTACATTAACTCCAACCATAGACAATCACCCGTACGATGTCTTTAACCTACAACTACCGAAGCAGTAGAAAAGAGCTACAAAACATTTAAAACTAGGTATTTAGTATATATATATATATATATATATATATATATATATATATGTTGTATAAGTAAAGACACATAACAACACACTGCTGAATCATATACTTAAAATACCATCACAAAACACAACACTTAAAAAAAGCCCCCCTCCCGTTGTCGCATAGAGATTTATGATCAATAAATTTTCTATAATTCTTTTCTTTTTCTACCCGTGTTCTCTACTTTATTATCGCTCTTCCATCCTTTTCAATGTTTTTCGCATTCGTTCGTTTGCGAAAAAAATTACTTTCCCATTCAAACTTTCGCCTGTTTCTATTCTCATTTAGAAACGCATTTATTGCATAAGATGTCATGGTAACGAATAATGTGATTATTCGTCCAGTCAGACATGATTTCAGACATATCGTCTGGTATTTCCATCTGACACGTAGCTTTTACAGATAAGTTGATTGGTGAGGTGTGGAAACTGCCATCTAATGAGACATACCGTCTACATTTGTCACCTGACAAAGCGTTTCTTCGGCTGAGTCTTGAAGTGTGATATGACACTCATGCATCGGAACAGAAATGGCCATAGTCGTAGAGGTATGAAGACGCACTCTTGGCATGTTATGGCAGTCGCTTGATTTAACGTAAGTGTTAAGAGAGGGGGAGACGAGGGTTTTGAAATAGCGCACACTCTTTTGTCTGGTTTAAGTTATAACAAGAGTTTTAGATTTCAGTCACTCAGTAACGTCGCAGTCAAGATTAGAACGACATCGTTTGATTCCTAAGAATCTCTGTTAATAGAAGCATCATTTAGTTGGTCGAAGTGGTTTAAGTTCTTAGTAGTTCAGTGTTGAGGTAAATATTATATTAGATATCTAGTATTATTTGTGAGAGATTTAAGAGTTTAATCGCCTATTTCATTTCCACTAGTTTCTTTTGTGCAGAAGAAATTAATTTATAAGTTTGTTATATTCTCTAGCTGACATGTTTCAGTGGAAAGCAGAATAAATTATAATTTCTAGCTTAAAACTCATGCAGCTATAAATAAATTTAATTTAACTGCTAATAACCCGTCGTGAATATTTCAACTAAATTATAAATGCCCGATTCATCATTGAGTATTGACGAAATATGTACGTATTTCTAATTCACGATGACTGATTTTATGAATATAACTTATTTCACGGGAAGTTTTAAACGATAAGTCAAGCCTCTGCTTGCCGTTTATAATGTAAGTTATAACCGTAATACATAGTATGTATAAGTATTTGATATGTTATTTTTCTTTATGCAGTGAAAACTGGGGTAACCCAACGTTGCCAGCGTTGTAGTACAGAGAAATATCTGTGAAGAACTAAAACATTTTCCTTAAAGACTTGGTGTATAACCTTCACAAGAACTTTAACGGTTAAATGAAATAACGGGCCCATCGAGCCTGATTTAACCCTTTCAGAGAAAAACTTAGAGTACATTTTCAGCCTTTGCGGCAAGTAAGATATTACAATCAATAACTTTTCCGACACTGTTGACAAGTGGTGGTGTGACCAACTAAATTCCTATACTGAGATAAGGCACCCGACCTGACATTCCTCATTACTAGAAACCTAAGCTATTGACACTGTGCTCGCTGTTAACGTTCGTGCCTGGACAATTTTAATGTGACAGAACCAGATATCCTAAAATAATTAGAACCAAGATAACGTTCCCTGAAGCAGTGAATTCAACCCGTCTTTTTGGAATTGGGGTTGTCTTGGCCACGGCTACCATTGAAGATTCTGTAAATGCATGTCCTAAGAATTGTGTTTCCAGAAGTTGCTACTAAAGCTGTAAGTATGCATGAACGCACGTGATCACGGCTGACTGAATAGAGTGAATGCAGGACTGAGTGATTCCTTTATTGTTGTAGTTTGGCACCCATTTTTGTTGTCTTAAATTTTCTTTATGCAAGTTTTGTTGCTAACAATAATTTTCCTTAGGATAGATTATAGTATCAACGTCTGTTCATACCTTTGAAAGGGGAAATCATTAGACTACAGCAGATGTATCCGTGACTTTTTGGGGGCTATCATCTTGTCTTCTAACAGGACTGTGGGCTAAACACCGAGGGAAAGGATCATACTGTGGGTCTATCATTCCTGTAAGAATTCCTTGACTTTATGACTATCTGTATATGTTTGATGTAATTTTATATGTTGTGATGGACGTTTATTTTGATCATTAAACTTCACAATTAAACTTAATCAGCGTGTTGGTCAGCTCGTTCCAAAATATATACATATCACCCGCCATTATTGATCAGAGTATTTTACTATATAAAAGTCATGCTCATCCTGTGGAATCGATCAGAGTATTTTACTATATAAATCTCATGCTCATCCTGCGGAATCCGTTTCGTTTTGCGCCTGACATACTTCTCTGGTTGTGATACGATTTTATACAAGCAACAATCACTCACAAAGCAGATGTGGGGCTAGTTGTGATAAATTTTTATACAAGCAACAATCACTCACATAGCAGATGTGGGGCTAGATGTGATAAGTATTTATACAAGCAACAATCACTCACACAGCAGATGTGGGGCTAGTTGTGATAAGTTTATATAGAAGCAACAATAACTCACACAGCAGATGTGGGGCTAGTTGTGATAAGTTTTTATACAAGCAACAATCACTCACACAGCAGATGTGGGGCTAGTTGTGATAAGTTTTTATACAAGCAACAATCACTCACACAGCAGATGTGGGGCTAGTTGTGATAAGTTTTTATACAAGCAACAATCACTCACACAGCAGATGTGGGGCTAGTTGTGATAAGTTTTTATACAAGCAACAATCACTCACACAGCAGATGTGGGGCTAGTTGGGATAAGTTTTTATACAAGCAACAATCACTCACACAGCAGATGTGGGGCTAGTTGTGATAAGTTTTTATACAAGCAACAATCACTCACACAGCAGATGTGGGTCTAGTTGTGATAAGTTTTTATACAAGCAACAATCACTCACACAGCAAATGTGGGGCTAGTTGTGATAAATCTTTATACAAGCAACAATCACTCACACAGCAGATGTGGGGCTACTTGTGATAAGTTTTTATACAAGCAACAATCACTCACACAGCAGATGTGGGGCTAGTTGTGATATGTTTTTATACAAGAACAATCACTCACACAGCAGATGTGGGGCTAGTTGTGATAAGTTTTTATACAAGCAACAATCACTCACACAGCAGATGTGTAGATGATATTAAGAATTTGATTTTGTTTTGGTTTGATTTTAAGGAATATCTTTATTGCACACGGACGACTCCATCAGTGCTCCGATCTCCTCCCTTAGATCACACAAGGATGATCTCAGCACAGTGCACAAACTCCGTAGCACCAGCGAGAATCCCATTGTGTGTATGTAGGAATCAAACATTCTTTAAACATATTTGGTGGGTAGGTTTCTAATTTTTTTAAAATTTTGCCAGGGCAGCGACCTTATGGCTTACTCTTGACGATTTCCTATAGCTGTGAAATTTATAACGTGAACAACTTGCAGTCCATACGTCATACTTGTTTGCCCTGCTCCAGAAGGCTAGGCATCAGATCTCGCTACTGTTACGTGCAGTCTTTGATATCTTGCAATATTATACATTTGTATGCTTGTTATGTTCGCAAATATTTTTTAAACAAAATAGATACTTTTTAGTGCTTAAGGAAAAGTCATTATTGAGTTACTTCCCTTGAAAGGAGTTTCGCCACTTTCGATCGAACTCCGCGGATGAATCCAGTTTTACTGCGATTTATTCTTTGTTTGGGTAGAAATAGATTGTTCTTGCTTCAGAATATCTATGGCCTGAATTTATGTGTAGTGTTTGTCTAGGTAGGACGAGTCTGTCTTATATCTGTATATCTTTACATATCTAAGTCGAACTATATGTTCTTTGTCGCTAGAAAGGTCAAAGGCTGTTCAGCGGATGTGTGGCTAGAGAGTGGTGATTTGGCTTCGCCCTGATGATGGGGGCTGTCATGTTTTCTGTATCGGCTTGTCGCCGGAAAAAGTGATCGATATATGTGTAGGGGAAAGTGATAGTCGTCTAGACCTATCGTGTATGCTTTACCCCAGTGTTTATTCTTATTGCCAAGGAATGGCAGAATCATATTTCTGATACCAAGGTAAGAAAAGTACTTCTTATGAACTCTCTTACGAAGCCATCGTTTTCGATAGGCAGACGCACGATTTGTACGTCTGAGGGAATATTTAACTAGATGAAGAGGACATTCATTTCTAGCAGCACTATATATTGTATGATGAAGTCAATTGTATCAATGATAGAATCTACAAAGCCATAAGGACATTTAATGAATGGCCAGCTTTGATACAGCTGCCTAGTTTGTATCAAAAAAGAAAGTGAGTGACAGCTCACGAGAGAAGCCATCTTGTATCCAAATATTTTGTGACTTTCAAGAAGAGAAAAGGGATGCCCCGTATTATCGCTTGATGAGTCAAGAGATCACTGCTACAGATGAGAACCCATTATTAGTGGTTCAATATTATATATGAAAATATGTGCTGAACTTTACATAGAGGAATCTTCGCTAGACGAGGTTAGGTCTAGAAGCCATTTTGAATATTGTTTATAAACTGACGTGCTTTGTCAGTAAACTCAGATGATATATATATGGGCAATACTGAGTGCTTGTCTACTGACATTCCATTGTGCTATTAGTCAACATGAGTGCCCATGTATCATTGCAAGACCATTTATCAATTGTACCATGATGTATTATGCCAACCTGTGATTTGTCACTGTATCCGTGCTGTCGAATGTGTACGTCCAATTAAACTGTAACAAAAAGTACACAGCAGTTGGCGTCGATGACTTCCAGCCATACATGAGTGAGAAAAGAACATTTATCAACTCCTCGAACTCTTTCATCATTCGCGTATTATACTCTCACTCTATGTCTACACACCACTGCGTAGGTCGAGTTGATATCCCTATTCCTAACAACCACTCTGACGAGCAACGCTGGGGCCAACAACAAGTCTTAACATTGGAGCTTCCCCAGACCACCATACCTCTTAACACTGTGGTCCTGTAAATAGTTGATGTCAGTGTGAACAAGGAACAATACAACTTCATATCTATACACCATTCAACAGTATATATATAAAGAGCGTATTTAACACTGATGGTCAATATTTAACACTGGTGAGCCAGCTTTCTGGGTTTGACCTCGCAGAAGTTGAGAAGTCAACAGACAACCGATACCAGACCGTTTCCTGTGGCTGATACGACACGCTTGCAGTATTAGTTTGCTCTTTGTCAACACTTTGTCACGTGACCTATCACGTGAATGCAGTATCTAGGTCAGCGTTGTTGACATTTTTACGCTTAGACATTACAGAGTGTCACAGTACAGAGATGGTACTTTGAAGGCCATAAACTGTTCTATTGTTACAGTATTGTTGAACATAAGTGCGTAAATTTCATCGATGGACCTTCTTATGTTCTGCTATTGTGTTGAACTTTAATATTTAAGGCCAGAATTTGTAATTCAATAAAGTGGCAGTGATGCGTGATGCCATATGATGGTGGATGGTATCCGCATGTCTGGTTTTGTGTAGTGTGTAGATGTGTTCAGTCAAAACAATGTTCATACAACAATAACAGGGCAATCCACATAGGACGTCAGTAAACTCACGACGTATAAAGTCAATGAGTCTTGAAACAGCCGTTGACGTTTTTCTTCATTATTTATTGTGGACGCCACAGTGACAAAATGGTTACGCAAATGTGTAGACACATCAAACAGTCATTATCACAGCAACATTCAATACAGCAATAGACGGTAGACAGCATTACAATGATGAGTCAGATGCATGTTATATTTCATAGTGCTGTAAATGTAGTCAGGTGGAAAACTCCATCCTTTTCTATAACAGCCAGGAGATAACCAGATGTATGAGATCAGTTCACTCTCCTTAGTTTGACTTCAGCAAGACAGACACGTCTGCCGAAGTATAAATAATGTCCTCAAAAATATCCTCTAGATAATAAAGGTTTTCCAAACCTAGTTCATTTAACAAAGTAGCAAGTAATGGTCCTTTGTACATGCATCAACCGATGCAGTACAATGCAGCGACATGTGAGCTGGGAAAGAACATCTCGTGACGACGACTTTCGGAGACAGGCTATGAATCGAAATCGCTCACGACCCAAAATCGATAGAGTTAATGAAAAAGTCAATTTACCTTGCTTTCATGAAATACACAGAAATATCACGCCTCCCGGCATGTGCAAATACTCTAGAGGTATTATCCCGAATAAACGAAATATCCATAAGAGGACTACACATCCCTGACAGAACAAAAAATAGCGGAGATCCCCTCTTCAACGAGGCATCTCTTTCGCCATTCCAAATCGCTCACTCCACTAGTCGTGGGCGGAAACCGATCGACCAAGAAGCAAGACAAGTCATGCGCAGTCCAGCGCAAAATGACCACAGCTCAAACTTAACTGCATTCGATACCAACGCGAGAAGACAAATGCTTACCGAGAAAAGTGACTATAAATTTCAAGCAGTTGTTGCCCTTGCGTTATAAAATAGATATTGTAAAAAACGATGTTGCGAGAATTTATCACGCAACATATCACCACCTCCTCCCGATAAAAAAAAAAATGTGGAACATATTTTTTTTTTTTTTAATATCAAAGAGCATGCGATAAGCGGCTCAAAACGCACGAATTATGCGCTGATAATTAACTAAATTGCCAAACAATAGGCTAATTATAGAGTGTCTGGTGAGGATATACCTCAACAGAAAAATAAATATGTCTCAAAAAATATTCACATCGGGGAGGTGTCACCAACACACATCACGTTAGCATGTAAACACAATATACGTATGCAAGTTACTATAATCATCATTAAACAGCATACTCTAATATTGTCTTTAAAAATGGATGTACAAATCTGATAGGAAAATTTAAATAGTACATTCTTTGACATGTAATGACATAAGTACATAGTAAAGTTAAACTACATGACGATCCAGGATATATGCTCTGGTATTCCGAGGGTAAGTACACAATCTAGAACTCGTCATGCTTGAAACTAGTAAGGTAAGTCCTCAGCTCAACAATGACATTCTGAGAAAGTACAAGCAATATAATGCTAATTAATAACTAATATGCTTCATAAGGTACAATACATTATTAATAATTGTGGCTGTTTAGTAAACTAACGGCCCTTATATTAACTACTCAGTCCTCCTCTATCATCTTAAAAAACGAACAGAAGAAGATGACAACAAAGCACGATAGTGTGTACATATAAAGTGAGTACAGATGTGCTAATCTATTGTAGAAATATAGGATTGTTATGACTCTGTAATATATGGAAATATAGGACAGAAGTATTAGTTGGAGTCATGTGGGCATCTAGACAAAATGTCAGCCATCACATTATCCGCACCACGGATAGCTCGTACCGTGAAGTGAAAAGGTTGAAGAGCTATAGCATATCGAGTGGATCTCGAACTCTTCAAATTCTTAGTCTGAATAGCTGTAAGAGCTTTCTGATCAGTCTCTAGAATGAAATGTGCGCCCAGGAGGAATCTTTGTAGTTTTAGAATTGACCAAACCATCGCTAACAACTCACGGTCTAAAACCGAGTAGTTCCTCTCTGCCGCATTTAGTTTTCTAGAAATGTACATAACAGGATGCAGAGTATTTGCATATTCTTGCATCAGTGCTGCTCCAATCCCAGTGGATGAAGCATCACTCCGAAGAACAAAAGTCCTATCAAGAGTAGGTAATCTTAAGATGGGAGGAGAAGAAAATATATTCTTGATTTGGTCTAGTGAAGATTGGCATTCTTCAGACCAACGAACCAGATTAGGCGAACCTTTCTTCAACAATGTTGAGAGAGGTGCCATGATCGAAGATAAATTTGGAATAAATCTCCCATAAAATTGAATTAAACCTAAGAGACTCCTAACTTGTTTCTTCGTTTTAGGAACAGAGATGTTCAGTATTTTGGAAGTATTGTGGTCTTCTGTCTTCAAGAGACCATGACCAACACGATGACCCAGGAAAGAGATTTCACCAAAACCAACAAAAGCTTTAGATGGTTTTGCTGTCAAATTATTCTCACGTAGAGTGGACAGTAAGTCATATAACCCTAAATAGTGATCTTCCCAGGTATCACTGAAGAGACAGATGTCATCTAAGTATGCGATGACATCCGAACGATGTGACAGAATTCGACGCATCATGCGAACGAAAGTGGCAGGGGCGTTCATGAGACCAAAAGGCATAACATTCCATTGAAATAGACCCCTAGGTGTAGAAAAAGCAGTAAGAGGTTTGGCATGCTCTGCTAAAGGCACTTGCCAATAACCTTTAGACAAGTCAAGTTTAGTGAAATCTAGAATTAGAAAGTCTAATCAGTAGATCTTCTAACAAAGGCATCGGTTCAGCGTCGAACTTTGTGACCTGATTCAATTTGCGATAATCAACGCAAATTCGTATGTTCTTATCCTTCTTCCGGACAATAACCATGGAAGAAGAATATGGTGAAGTCGATGGTTCAATTATATTTAATTGAATCATTTCATCCAATTCCTTTTCCACTTGCGACTGAAAGTGTATAGGAATAGGATACGGCCTAACCCTAATTGGATTATTGTCGGTAAGAATTATGTCATGTTCTATGACATCTGTGTGTCCAGGAATGTCAGTGAGAACATCCTGAAATGTTTGTAACATCGACGAGACTTGTCGATGTTCGTCACCAGAAAGATTAGGAGAAACAGAAACGTTTTTCCAAGATTCCGTGGAATGTAATGGAACCACTGGAAGGGGAAGGTTGACATCAGAGAAGGTAGCTTCCTCATCCTGAATGACAGACAGGGATGAATAATGACCGTGAGGTGCAGGAGCATCATCCGTTGCCTGGAAAATAGGCAGCAAATAGTCCGGACGTTCGTGAAATTCCGAAAGCATGTTTATGTGGAAAGTTTTATGCTTTCCATCAATATCGACCACATAGTCAACATCGGAAATCCGAGAGACTATTGCATACGGACCTTTCCATGCAATAAGAAGTCTATTTTCCCTACTGGGGAGTAGGACGAATGCTTTGTCACCTGGACAAAGTTGTCGTAGACATCTATTCTTGTTAGCAAACTGTCTTGCCTTCTCTTTAGCAATTTCTGATGAAGCAGTTGCTAGCTTACATGCCTCAATGATCTTTTGTCTAAGAGCAATGACATACTCATATGAGGATTGAGTTTCATCGCTAATATCATCGGCAGTGATGAGATCGTGTAATAAAGACATAGGGCCGCGTGGACGCGCGCCAAAGACAAGTTCGAAGGGAGAAAATCCTGTGTGTTCATTAGGGACTTCTCTATAGGCAAAGAGAGCCGCGGGTAAAACCCTGTCCCAATCTTGAGGATGATCTTCAGTTATCTTACCAAGCAAAGTCTTGAGCGTTCTATTCAGACGCTCAACTAACCCATTAGACATAGGATGGTAGATACTACTGAGAGATCGTTCAATATGTAAGGTAGACATTACCTGTGACATAGTGTCAGATATGAGTTGAGTGCCATGGTCTGACAATATTTCTCTGGGGAACCCCAAGCGAGAAAATATCAACCAAAGAGCATCTGCGATATCTGTAGTAGATATGCTCTTAAGAGGAATAGCCTCTGGCCAACGTGTGCACATATCGACACATGTAAGGATAAACTGATGTCCTCTGGCCGACTTGACCTTAAAAGGGCCAATAATATCTATGGCCATTTTCTGAAACGGCCGAATAGGAATGTCAGCAGCCTGGATAGGCGCAGCATGTCGTGGTCCTCTAGATTTGACCTCCTGACATACCTTGCATGATCGGCAGTAAATACGAATGTCCTTATTGACAAAAGGCCAAAAGAAAGCCGCAAGGACTCTCGACTTCGTACGGGAAAAACCCATATGTCCAGCACATTGCGAGTCATGAGCATGTTGTAATATTTGGACTCTCATGCTCTTGGGAACAAGAATTTGCGAATGTGCCGACGTAGTCGAATCTTGTACCATACGTACAAGTACGCCGTTTCTCATTGCAATCCAAGATTTTCTATTTGTATCCTGATTCGGATCACCTTTCTTCGCAAGAACGAAGAATTTTTTTAAAGAAGGATCTTCTTCTTGCAATTTTATGAAAGAGTCACGAGTGATTACTAAGTGACTATCTTGGCTATCAACTTCATTATCACTATTCAGTGAAGTTTCGGGTGTTTGTAGAGCTTGTGCTCTTGTAACCACTGCATTTGTAGCTTGCATGTTATTATCTTCCCAAGCAGCAATCTGCTGTGGGGTACACTCCCTAACTCCGTGAATACGACCAATAATAAGGTCCGCAATAGGATTAGGTAAGAGACAAGCATGCACATCTCCAGTAAAGAAAGGAGTGGCAATGCGAATTACAGCAGTAGGATATTTTTCTAGAGTGCCGCCAAATGTGACACATTTAATAACCCTTCCTGTAGCACAAGATGGATCTACAAGCGATTGTCTAACACCAATAGTGGTGCATCCGGAATCGAAAAGTAGTGAGACCGGAGTATCATTAACAAGACCCTTATGTAGGATTAAAGAACCCCTCCCGTCATGCGCAACAGCAGCAGGAAGAGCGGGAAGTGGGTGACCACAACTCAAAGTAGTTATGGTACCCGGTTCGAATAAAGTACTGCATTGGGGGCATTTGTTTGCTCTCTCAAAGTCAAAAGCAGAACCAGTGACAGCGTCAAAGTTTTTATTATCAACACCATGATTACAGGCTCCCTCAGTTTCCTGTTGTACAGCATTAGCCTGCTGATATCTCTTTTTTTTTGTGTTGAGATCTACCCCGACTATTATTACCTCTGAAGTTATCAAAGTTATTATTATCTCTGCAGTTATTATTGTCTCTATTGTAATTGTTATCCTGGTTCGAATTCCAGTTTCCACGATTACTATCATGTTCACATTGATGCGAACATCTATTTGTTTGGTTCTGAGGTCTTCGGCAGGAATAACCTCTATTACCATATCCTCTTTTGAAATGCTTATAATTATTAGGGTGATAGTAACGTGTACTATCAGGCTGTCTCCAATTCTTCGAAGAAGAATCACCATGAAATTGATTTCCATGATTTTGACAGAAATTACCGCTACCCTTTCTATCAAAATTTTGTTGGGATCTACGAGCAAAGTTTTGACCATACGGAGCTGCCGAAGCAACTGGTAAACCTTCTTTCACCTTAGAGTTACCCATGGTTATGTGTGGGTGCGCAGTTACGTATTGGCAACAGAAATCTTCCATTTCTTTTATTGTTTTAGGTTTACGTTCATGAAGGAAAGCAAGGAAAGACTCATTGACAGACGACATGACTTTGTCTCTAAGTATTAAGTCCATAAGTCCTTCATAAGTTTTTTCCGTCTTAGATAGTTCAACCCATCGTGAGAAAGTAATGCGTATTCTTGCAATAAACTCGGAGAATTCAACTCCATTTTCAGGTAACATGTTTTTAAATTGTAGACGATAGCCGTCTTCATTAAGCTGATATTTCTTTAACAAAGCGGCCCTGACAACCTCATAATTGTTCTTGTCAGGTTCATCCACCATATTTAATATACTTAGAGCTTTACCTGTCAGTATCCCTGATAACTGATAAACATATTTTGCTTTGTCTATGTTATGAGCTGTACATGCTTGTTCAAATCTGTCCAGATAGAACATTATGTCATCACTGGAAGGACTAAATGTTGGTAACTTAATCTTAAAAGTATCATTATTAGCCTTACCAGAAGATGAACCCTTGTTTGAATCATTACCATTACTCATGCTTGTCAATTTCAATTTTTCCAACTCTAAAGCTAAGACCTTTTCTTCATGTTCCATTTTTGCTTTCTCTTTCCTCTCATCAGACTCTCTCTGTAATCTTCTTTCCTCAGCCTGAGCCTCTTTTTGAAGTCTTTCATTTTCAGCTTCTTTTTCAAGTCTTTTATTTTCAGCCTCTTTTTCAAGTCTTTTATTCTCAGCCTCTTTTTCAAGTCTTTTATTCTCAGCCTCTTTTTCAAGTCTTTTATTCTCAGCTTCTAGCTGTAGCTGGAGTTTTCTTTCCTCAGCTTCTGATTCCCTTTTTTGTTTTTCCATTTCCATTTGGAATCTTTTTTCATCCACCTGCATCTGCAGTTTCTTTTGTTCAGCTTCCATTGCTTTATCATATCGAGCAGTTGCAAATTCTTCTAACTTATCACCAGTCTTGCCAAGCAATTTACCCTGCTCAATAAAGTGCTCAAATGTAGACATGTTGTCTAACATATGAGTCCAAAACCTGAAATAATTAACTAATTTATTTCAAACCTAAGTGTAACAAGTCTTAATTAAGCACTTGTATATTCACATCACATTATATTATCCCAGTCTCTGTGGGAAACAAGTCTCCAATCAAAGAACTTGTATATGAAATATCAGCACTCAATTCTTGATCATAAGTGCACTTCTCATTCAATAGTGCACGACACTATTCATCATTCATTTATCATCAGTGTAGTAGTAACAGTGCATTAGCATAGCCCATTAACTAATTACCATAACTGTAAACAATGACTATGTAAACACATGCAGAATGTAAACATTGAAAATGTAAACAATACAAACAATGTAAACAATAACAATGTAAACAATAACAAAGATCAGCAACAATACAAAAACTTTCGCAGAAATCAACTAAAAATAAAGCAGAAATTAATGAAATATCACAAAAAATGTGACGATATCTGCGCTATAATTAAACAAAATACATGACACCACAGTGTATAAACAAAAATGTTGTATGAAACTAAATTATAGACAAGAGTAGGCTAACAAATACAAACAAATCAAAACAAAACTAAAGAATGCGAAATAATAACGAAAACAATATTAAAACATGTCATCACAGCTAACATAAATAGCAACAGAAGTCGCTTAGCAAATTCCAGTATCGGAAATTTGCAAACCCTACAGAAAACGCTCACAATAGACGACCTCTATGACGTGGCATAATCTAACGGAGACACCACCCAACCGAGAACCCGCTGAAATATAAACATATAAATATACGAATAACATATAAACATATAACATATAGAATGAGATGATACACAGAAGACTCAGCAGAAGTATAAGGGCACAGTTTACATACAAACAGGCCACTTAACTTATAGGCTTCCAATCGTCGAACAGCAGAAAAACGGATGTCAATCAACGTCCTAAAGAGCGAAGCTCCAACGATGATGGCACATCTGAACTGCTTCCACTGCTAACACGATGGTACAAGAGCTTCTGAAATACTGTGTGTTGAGTTGTTTCGGCACTTGACCTTCTAATCCAAAAGTAAGTTGATGGAAATCGGTACTTGGCCTTCTTCAGAAAACAACCCGTTTCAACCGGCACTTGACCTTCACAAAAACGACAGCACTGGAACCTTGACAGCAGCAACTTGCTTGACTTGCGTAAAAGATAACAGCAGTCCGAGTTATCCGGCAACATGTAACAACGCCGGGTACTGTCAAATTCTTGTTTCCGTCAAAAGTTGAAATTTTGACTTTTACCGGGCAACGCCGAGTACTTTGAAAATTTTGAAGATGTTGACTGTATTGAAGAATGTTAATTTCTTGAAGGATGCTGATGAATTCTTGTTGAAAATGAAGTGGGTAAGGGACCCCGTGTTTGCTGGTACCAGAATCAAACCAGCTTATGGCCACCAAATGATGCGTGATGCCATATGATGGTGGATGGTATCCGCATGTCTGGTTTTGTGTAGTGTGTAGATGTGTTCAGTCAAAACAATGTTCATACAACAATAACAGGGCAATCCACATAGGACGTCAGTAAACTCACGACGTATAAAGTCAATGAGTCTTGAAACAGCCGTTGACGTTTTTCTTCATTATTTATTGTGGACGCCACAGTGACAAAATGGTTACGCAAATGTGTAGGCACATCAAACAGTCATTATCACAGCAACATTCAATACAGCAATAGACGGTAGACAGCATTACAATGATGAGTCAGATGCATGTTATATTTCATAGTGCTGTAAATGTAGTCAGGTGGAAAACTCCATCCTTTTCTATAACAGCCAGGAGATAACCAGATGTATGAGATCAGTTCACTCTCCTTAGTTTGACTTCAGCAAGACAGACACGTCTGCCGAAGTATAAATAATGTCCTCAAAAATATCCTCTAGATAATAAAGGTTTTCCAAACCTAGTTCATTTAACAAAGTAGCAAGTAATGGTCCTTGGTACATGCATCAACCGATGCAGTACAATGCAGCGACATGTGAGCTGGGAAAGAACATCTCGTGACGACGACTTTCGGAGACAGGCTATGAATCGAAATCGCTCACGACCCAAAATCGATAGAGTTAATGAAAAAGTCAATTTACCTTGCTTTCATGAAATACACAGAAATATCACGCCTCCCGGCATGTGCAAATACTCTAGAGGTATTATCCCGAATAAACGAAATATCCATAAGAGGACTACACATCCCTGACAGAACAAAAAATAGCGGAGATCCCCTCTTCAACGAGGCATCTCTTTCGCCATTCCAAATCGCTCACTCCACTAGTCGTGGGCGGAAACCGATCGACCAAGAAGCAAGACAAGTCATGCGCAGTCCAGCGCAAAATGACCACAGCTCAAACTTAACTGCATTCGATACCAACGCGAGAAGACAAATGCTTACCGAGAAAAGTGACTATAAATTTCAAGCAGTTGTTGCCCTTGCGTTATAAAATAGATATTGTAAAAAACGATGTTGCGAGAATTTATCACGCAACAGGCAGTTTATTTATTTTCATAGGAATAACTTTGCCATTGCTGTAAAACTGATCATATTTTGCAACACATACTATCATACACATAATTTATATATTTATGTTACATGTTATTTGTTTGTATAGTATATTAGTTTATATGTCAGCGGGTTGTGTTTAGGTTGGGCGGTGTCCTCACAACAGAATATCCCACGTCATAGAGGGTCCGTTGTGGGCGTTTTCTGTAGGTGCAATTTCCTTAATTGGAAATTTGCTTGCAACAACTAGTTGCTATTTGTGTTAGCTCTGATGACCTGTACCCATCATTGTTTTTGTAACATTTTTCTGTTCTTTAGTTTTGTTTTGATTTGTTTGTAATTTGTTGGTCTACCCTTTTCTATCTTTCAGTTCTATACATAATTTATATTCATATACTGTGACGTCATTTGTGTTGTTATTCCTTGCAGATTCAGTGATTATTTTCATTGATTTCCCTATTTGATTTATTTGATTTCTGCAAACGTTTTCGTATTGTCAGTCTTATTTGTACTTTATGTATGCTGTTGGTTGACATATGTTTTATATAGGTATATTTCATAAGACACTATTGCTTGTGCACTGCACTTGGATTATGGTATAAACCAGTACTTTATTATTATTACTGGTATAAAAGAAATTATACAAGACCTTATTAAGACTTGTGACCCACTGAGATTGAGATAGTGTACTGATTAATCAAGTCATTAAGAACTTGTGGTATTATTATTGTTTCAGGTAATTAGTATTATTGTTAGACATCATGTCTACATTAGAATACTTCATTGCACAAGGGAAATCCCTTGATAAGACTGGTCAACAATTAGAAGAATGGGAAGTTGCTCAATATGACAAGACATTAGCTGCTGCTGCAGAGGAAAGAAAAGCTGCTGCAGAAGAGAGAAAAGCTGCTGCTGTTGCCGAAGAGAGAAAAGCTGCTGCAGAAGAGAAAAAAGCTCTGGCTGAAGAGAAAAGATTAGAAAGAGAAGCTGAACAAAAGAAATTGCAGATACAGACTAAAGAAAAAAGATTCAAGATGGAAATGGAAAAAGAAAAAAGAAAAGATGAAGCTGCTGCAGAAGAGAGAAAAGCTGCTGCTGCTGCTGAAGAGTGAAAAGCAATAAGAGAACATGAACACCAAAAAGAACTTTTAGCATTTGAGTTAGAAAAGTTAAAATTAACAAACATAAGTAATGTTAGTCAAGCATCTAGTGGTAATGGTAAACCTTCTACTTACAAGGTTAAGGTTCCACCGTTCAATCAGTCCAGTGACGATATTACATTCTGGCTGGATAGATTTGAACGTTCTTGTCGTACTCATAATGTGGATAAATCACAATATGCTAACCAATTAGCAGAAAACTTGAAAGGTGAATCTCTGACTAGGTTATGCCTTGTAGGAGAAGCAGATAAGGATAATTATGATGTCATTAGGGCGGCTTTGATAAAAAAATACCAGCTAAGTGAGGAAGGCTATCGCTATTTGTTTAAGACGATGGTGCCTGAGACAGGTGTAGAATTCTCAGAATTCATTGCAAAGGCACGTCTCACAGTTGATCGTTGGATTGAGCTTTCCAAAACAGAAAAAACGTATGAAGGACTTATGGATTTGTTGCTCAGAGATAAGATTATGTCATGTGTTAACAAACCATTCCTTGAATTTATACATGAGCGTAAACCCAAATCACTAAAGGAAATGGAAGAATATTGTTCCCAATATGTCACTGCACACCCCGACGTGACTTTTGGCAACACTAAGATTAAGGAGAGTATGCCAGTTGCTTCAGCAACACCATACAATCCCAATTATTCACACAGATTTCAGGGACCCCAAAACAGATTTGATAAAAAAGGTAACCATAATAGTTATCAAAACCAAGGTAACCAATCATTTCAGGGTTCTTCTTCAAAGAACTGGAGACGAGGTGATAGCTCTCGACACAGGGGTGGTCATAATTATAGGAATTTCCGTAGAGGAAGTAATTATAGAAACTATCCGAGTTATCCGTCTTGGAGTCAACAAGATCATAATTACAGAGATACTCATTATAATTAATATGATAATGGTAACCAAGAGAACTATGACTCAAACCCAAATAGGGTTACAATAGAGGTAACAATAACTACAGAGGTAATAATAACAGAGGTAGATCTCAAAACAGAAGACATAAACCACATTTTCAGGCAAACTCTGCACAGCAAGAGTGTCATGAAGCCTACAAACAGAGTAAAGATAATAATGATGCTAGTAATATGGCATGTTCCGCTTTTGATTTTGGGAGAGCATCTCAGTGCCCCCAATGCAAAACATTATTTGAGCCAACCACAGTGTCTAATTTAATCTGTGGCCATCCTCTTCCTGCTCTTCCTGCATCAGTCGCGCATGATGGAAGAGGTTCTCTTGTCCTACATAGGGGTTTAGTACATAACAATCCAGTCTCCGTTCTATTTGATTCTGGATGCACCACAATTGGTGTTAGGCAGTCACTCGTAGATCCTTTCCGTGCCACTGGACAAGTAGTCAAATGTGTAACATTTGACCGCACATTAGAGAAATACTCTACTGCTATCATTAGGATTGCTACTCCTTTCTTTACAGGAGATGTACACGCATGTCTTCTTCCGAATCCGATCGCTGACCTTTTCATCGGTCGCATTCATGGAGTCAAAGAATGCACTCCGCAACAAATTTCCGCGTGGGAAAAGCAAAACATGCAGATTGCTAACGCTGTAGTCACTAGAGCTCAGGCTCTTAATATGCCTCAAACTTCATCTACTGAAGATAATGAAGTGCATAACCAAGATGATCCCTTGGTAATTTCTCGTGACTCGTTTATAAAACAGCAAGAAGATGATCCCACTCTGAAGAAATTCTTCATTCTTGCAACGAAAGGTGATCCGAATAAAGACACAAGTCGTAAATCGTGGATTACAAAGAAGAATGGCGTACTTGTACGTATGGTTCAAGACTCCATTACGTCAAGTCATTCTCAAATCCTGGTTCCCAAGAATTTGAGAGTTAAAATTTTGCAGCACGCTCACGACTCTCAGTGTGCTGGACACATGGGTTTTTCCCGTACTAAGTCAAGAGTTCTTGCGGCTTTCTTTTGGCCATTGGTAAACAAGGACATACGAATTTATTGTCGATCTTGTAAAGTATGTCAGGAAGTTAAATCCAAAGGTCCACGCCATGCTGCACCCATTCAGGCGGCAGACATTCCTATTCGGCCGTTTCAAAAAATGGCCATAGACATTATTGGTCCATTTAAGATCAAGTCTGCCAGAGGACATCAGTTTATCTTGACGTGTGTTGATATGTGCACACGTTGGCCAGAGGCTATTCCTCTGAAGAGCATTACTACTGCTGATATTGCAGATGCTCTTTGGCTTATATTCTCTCGTCTGGGTTTCCCCGGAGAGATATTATTAGACCATGGCACCCAACTAATATCAGATACCATGTCTCAAGTAATGTCTACTCTGCAGATAGATAGATCTTTAAGTAGTATCTACCATCCAATGTCTAATGGGATGGTCGAACGCCTTAATAGAACACTTAAAAACTTACTAGGGAAGATAACTGAGGATCATCCTCAAGACTGGGACAGAGTTTTACCTGCGGCCCTCTTCGCTTACAGAGAGGTCCCCAATGAACATACAGGATTTTCTCCCTTTGAACTTGTCTTTGGCGCGCGTCCGCGCGGCCCTATGTCGTTGCTTCATGATCTCATAACATCTGACAATATTGACGATGACACAAAGTCATCCTACGAATATGTCATCGCGTTGAGACAAAAGATTATCGAAGCATGCAAATTAGCAACTTCTTCTTCCGAATTTGCGAAACAGAAGGCAAGGCAATTTGCCAATAAGAAGAGATGCTTACGACAACTTTGTCCTGGTGACAAAGCATTTGTATTACTACCTTGTAGGGAAAACAGACTACTTATTTCTTGGAAAGGTCCGTACGATATAATATCGAAAATTTCCGATGTCGACTATATTGTCGATATTGATGGGAAGCATAAAACCTTCCCCATCAATATGCTTACTGAATTCCATGAACGTCCGGATTATTTACAACCCATTTTCCAAGCAACGGACGATTCTCCAGTACAACATGGTCATTACTCATCACTGTCCGTGATACAGGATGAGGAAACGAGTTTTTCAGATGTAAATCTTCCTCTTCCAATGATCCCACTTCATTCTAGTGAATCATGGAAGAACGTTACTGTCTCTCCTGATTTGTCTCTAGGAGAACAGCGACAAGTTTCAACTATGTTGCAAACATTTCAGGATGTACTTACTGACATCCCTGGACAAACTCATGTCATTGAACATGACATTGTTCTAACTGACCATACTCCTATTAGGGTTAGACCTTATCCTATCCCTATACATTTTCAAGCACAGGTCGAGAAAGAGTTGATGAGATGATAGATCTGAAAATAATCGAACCATCCACCTCTGCATATTCTTCGCCGATGGTTATTGTTCGGAAAAAAGACAATAAAATACGTCTTTGCGTTGACTATCGCAAATTGAATCAAGTAACGAAGTTCGATGCCGAACCTATGCCTTTACTGGAAGAGCTACTTACTCGACTTTCCAAATCTCATTTTTTCACTAAACTTGATTTGTCTAAAGGATATTGGCAAGTTCCTTTATCTGAACGCGCCAAACCTCTCACGGCTTTTTCAACTCCTAGAGGTTTGTTCCAATGGAATTTTATGCCTTTCGGTCTTATGAACGCACCAGCTACATTCGTACGCATGATGCGCCGAATCCTATCTTATCGGTCAGATGTCATTGCATATCTAGACGACATCTGTCTTTTTAGCGATACTTGGGAAGATCACTATTCAGGGTTAGATGAATTGCTGTCTACTTTGCGCGAGCACAACCTGACAGCGAAACCCTCTAAAGCCTATATTGGTTTTAGCGAAATTTCTTTCCTAGGCCACCGAGTTGGTCATGGTTTCCTAAAGACAGAGGACCATAATACTAGTAAGATACTTAACATCTCTATCCCTAAGACTAAAAAACAGGTGAGAAGTCTGTTAGGTCTTATTCAATTTTATGGCAGATTCATTCAGAATCTATCCTCTATCATGGCACCTCTGTCTACACTTTTAAAGAAAGGTTCGCCTAATATGGTCCACTGGTCTCAGGAATGCCAATGCTCTTTGAATAAGATTAAAACATTGTTTTCAACACCACCTATTTTAATGTTACCTACTAAAGATAAGACATTTGTTCTTCGTAGTGATGCTTCATCCACTGGGATTGGAGCGGCACTAATGCAAGAGTACTCTGGAACTCTGCATCCTGTAATGTATATTTCCAGAAAACTTAATGCTGCAGAAAGGAATTATTCGGTTTTAGACCGTGAGCTATTAGCTATGGTTTGGTCAATTCTCAAACTACAAAGATTCCTTCTAGGCGCACATTTCATAGTAGAAACCGACCAAAAAGCTCTTACTGCTATACAGAGTAAGAATTTGAAGAGCTCGAGGTCTACTCGATATGCAGTTGCTCTTCAACCTTTTCATTTCTCTGTGCGAGCTATTCGTGGATCAGATAATGTGATGGCAGACATTCTGTCAAGATGCCCACATGATTCCACATAACTATTAGGTCTTAGACTTCTTGATATGTCTAGTTCTATAATAGTTCCTTTTCTATATCAAGATAGATACACATTTGTAATTTAATAATATAATGATTGTATCACTACTTAGCGGTTCAGTGAGGTTTATTCACCGCTGTTCTTTAATGATTTTTCTTCATAAATCATAAATTTAAGATATCTAATACGAAATTATGGTATGAAATTTTTTATGCATTGTATAATTGCCATAATTGTATTATACGTGGATCACACCTTCCTGGAAACATTTATTCGTAGAGAAACAATTTCTCTCAGATTATGAGATATATTCTCACCAGTCGCTCCATAAGTCGACTTAGCCTCATATTAGGCGTTATAATTATTCCTGATATTTTCATCTGCGCATTACCCATGCGTTGTGAGCCTATTGTACGTTGCTCCTAGATGTATTTCAAAAAAAAATGTTCCATTTTTTAACGGGAGGTGTGGTAAGACTGTTACGTGCAGTCTTTGATATCTTGCAATATTATACATTTGTATGCTTGTTATGTTCGCAAATATTGTGTAAACAAAATAGATATTTTTTAGTGCTTAAGGAAAAGTCATTATTGAGTTACTTCCCTTGAAAGGAGTTTCGCCACTTTCGATCGAACTCCGCGGATGAATCAAGTTTTACTGCGATTTATTCTTTGTTTGGGTAGAAATAGATTGTTCTTGCTTCAGAATATCTATGGCCTGAATTTATGTGTAGTGTTTGTCTAGGTAGGACGAGTCTGTCTTATATCTGTATATCTTTACATATCTAAGTCGAACTATATGTTCTTTGTCGCTAGAAAGGTCAAAGGCTGTTCAGCGGATGTGTGGCTAGAGAGTGGTGATTTGGCTTCGCCCTGATGATGGGGGCTGTCATGTTTTCTGTATCGGCTTGTCGCCGGAAAAAGTGATCGATATATGTGTAGGGGAAAGTGATAGTCGTCTAGACCTATCGTGTATGCTTTACCCCAGTGTTTAATCTTATTGCCAAAGAATGGCAGAATCATATTTCTGATACCAAGGTAACAAAAGTACTTCTTATGAACTCTCTTACGAAGCCATCGTTTTCGATAGGCAGACGCACGATTTGTACGTCTGAGGGAATATTTAACTAGATGAAGAGGACATTCATTTCTAGCAGCACTATATATTGTATGATGAAGTCAATTGTATCAATGATAGAATCTACAAAGACATAAGGACATTTAATGAATGACCAGCTTTGAGACAGCTGCCTAGTTTGTATCAAAAAAGAAAGTGAGTGACAGCTCACGAGAGAAGCCATCTTGTATCCAAATATTTTGTGACTTTCAAGAAGAGAAAAGGGATGCCCCGTATTATCGCTTGATGAGTCCAGAGATCACTGCTGCAGATGAGAACCCATTATTAGTGGTTCAATATTATATATGAAAATATGTGCTGAACTTTACATAGAGGAATCTTCGCTAGACGAGGTTAGGTCTAGAAGCCATTTTGAATATTGTTTATAAACTGACGTGCTTTGTCAGTAAACTCAGATGATATATATATATATATGGGCAATACTGAGTGCTTGTCTAATGACATTCCATTGTGCTATTAGTCAACATGAGTGCCCATGTATCATAAGACCATTTTATCATTGTACCATGATGTGCCAACCTGTGATTTGTCACTGTATCCGTGCTGTCGAATGTGTACGTCCTGTAACAAAAAGTATTGGCATGACTTCCAGCCATACATGAGTGAGAAAAGAACATTTATCAATCTTCGAACTCTTTCATCATTCGCGTATTATACTCTCACTCTATGTCTAACACACCACTGCGTAGGTCGAGTTGATCACTGTAACAACCACTCCAACGTGGGGCTGTCGACATGTGTACGTCCCATTAAACTGTAACAAGGAAAGTACAACTTCATATCTATACACCATTCAACAGTATATTGGCGTCGCTATGAGACCAGGAGGGACTATCACTTGTCAAAAAAATGTCCATACATGAGTGTCGCAGAAAAAGAACATTCGTTCCGATGCAACTCTTGGCTTTTATGGAACTCACCATTTCATCATTCCATTGCTCACGTTATTAATTGTGAGTGGTGGGTAGTGGGCCGCTTCTGATGTACTCACACGTAAATTCTCTCATGCCACTGAGCTATTAGTCGCAATCTTGACCAGCATTCGTGTCCGCAGGGTTTCCACACGATAAATTAACACCTACATCAGTGGAAAAAAACTAACTTACAAACACCATTACAGTATATATTTTAACACTTGACACTTGTCCTGAAAAAAATGTCCATAAATTATATTCCCTCTGGGAATCGAACCGGTACCTCTACAATTCGAGTTCGGACACCATTTAGATGCACTCGGAAATGCGGGTAAAAGAGGAGTTTTGGGTCTCTCTGGCTTTTAATCTTATCACATGTTCACGTTCGTGACGCCATTGCTCACGTTACTGAATTGTGAGTGGTGGGTAGTGGGCGCTTCTGAGTACTCACACGTAAATTCTCTCATGGCACCTGAGCTATTAGTGACGCAATCTTGACCAGCAATCGTGTCGCAGGGTTTCTACCGCACGATAATGCACAGTTCACCCGGACACTGATACTGGTCTCTACAGTGAAATCTGACACTGACTTAGATTGACGACTGCGTTCTCCATACTTACCTGGCAAAAGAGATACCGGGATCATTAAGGCGGTGCTCCGATTGAGGGCCCTCTGCACACACGGCTGGGTCGACCCCTGCGATCACCCCAATTACTGGTGAATCGGGTCAATTCTGTACAGATCTACTGAATCGGATACAAGGCAGCTATGGGGACTTCCTGACTTTTAGAAGCCTAATATACTCTGAATAAAGGTCGATCACCTGACCATGATTTATAAACTGAGGTTTAAGCCTTTATGATATTTACTCAGTGACCACTAGTAGGCGCCATGATGTCTGAGGAAGTGAAATGCTGACAAAAAAGCGACGAAAAGACCGTATTGCAACATGAAAAATACTGACGACAAAAGAAGAGAGAGAGAAGGTAGGTGATGGGAGACAAAAATCGAGAGAGGAATAGACCATGTTACGACAGCAGGAGTTAACTGGTTTAGCAAATTTCTTTTCCCAAGATTTGTGTTCTAAAATGATAGTCCGTTCCTTCACACAATGATGAATAGCAATACAATTCATCATCTGTTAATTATTTAATTAACTCGCAACAGTGTCCTTGTCTGACCATTGCAAGTGGTGACTGGTTGACACATTTTTTTCTACTGACAGATAGATATAGCTCTCTCGACATTGTCCATATTAGTATGTTAATGAGCAGTGTGTCTCAAGATGGATTTTGAGGCGATGTCTTTCCGATCTTTCTTTCACTACGGCAGTAATCAGTTACATTGGTGTACTGATTTTGTTGCGATTTTTTCTGAGTCGCACCCTTCTCTTTCTCTGTCCACCGTAACAGATATTTTGTATTTTCTTACTTACTCCCATCTCAGGGATAAGTCATCACATTTGCAAGGAGCGGCAGAGATAATATTAACGATTGGCTTGTTGGTGATTCTCGCGTACCCAACCTTGGCCGCTACCGATTAACACGAAAATCGCCAGCGTATTTGCTAATTATTGATAAGGCCAGGTCACGTGACAGATAAGAGATTACTTTAGATAGTAATAATGTGTTACATCTGAAACACATTGTCGTATGGGTTTACAGATGTGTTGTTGAGTAGTTTGCCAAGGATCGGATGTTGTTATGCCATATACGGAAGACCTGACCACTACATTACGTTCAAAACCTTTCCATATCATGAATATTTTGAAATTCCCCCCCCCCCCCCCTCCTTTCCATTTTTCCGAAACCAGCATGTTTGAATTGATTGGAGCTTTTGCCTAGTTTCATGACAAACAGAGCGGGTGAGGACAGTGAAAATAACCTGACGCTACAGTGAGTCCAATTTACTGTGAAGATCGCCTGTTAAGGTAACTGACGGATGAGATTTTTGAATTATAAGTACCATAAGTCACCCATCTGGCTGTAGTCAGCGGATGTTACAGGCACCACATAACTCTGACTAACCCTCGACCAGCGAAGGCAGAGTTGGTGTCGAAATTTTGCACATATGTAAAAAGACATGTTTTTGTTCATGTTTTAGTAAAGTCTAGACATTTATGTTAATAGTTCTATAAATGATTAGTTGATATATTGATGATAAATATTCGCAAATATAGTACATGGACAATTAATAAGGATATATTTCCAGTACATAATAAGAGGAATAGGAAGGATCCACATTTTAAATATTGGAGCACCATGAGCGAGGAATTGGACTTATAAAGAAAATGGAAATGGTACACTGTATGCAAGGATAACCAGAAATAATATGGATAAATAGTAGTCAGAGTGCCAGGAACTTTGTCTTATAAGAATATTGTAGATTCCTCACGATCAATTGATTATTTTCTTCCTTTCTATGTCACATTTTTTTTGAGTGATGACCCCAAAATTTTTTTCATCTCATATTGTCAAAAGTTCTTACATCTCAGTTGATTCATCATGTGACGTATTCTTTCCAGAACGTTGTCTCCATTACAGCTGCTCTGAACGCATCACGATTCTGGGCAAGTCGACCTGCATCAGCCAAAGACAAATTCAGACTCTCTGTGATGTCCTGGGTCCACCGTCGTCTAGGTCGACCCCTTCCCCTTTTTCCAGGGACCATGCCTTCCATCACTGTTTTTTCCAGACTATTATGTCTTTTTATATGACCGAAAAATTTCAGCTTCCTTATTGCGATGGTATTTAGGAGCCAATGTTCCTGTACGTTTAGTGAGTGCAGTACTTCTCTGTTGGTCTTTTTTTCTGTCCAGTTGATAGTTCCATAAATAATTGTTTGATGTGTTTTGCATAAAGGTATTGCTAGATAAGGTACATACGGAGTTACTAAGGATGAATTCTCAAGATAACAGGAGGACTAGAATAGATACAATGATATTGGAACACCATAAATGATACATTGGTGTTATGAAAAAAAAAAAAAGGAGACAAATATAAATTGTATACAAGGATGCCTCGAGAGTGACAACATGGATACATATTGTCAAGAGTATAAGCAGTTGTCTTAAAAGAGAAAATAAAGTAATGCGGAACCCAATGTAGAAAATTCATGATGATTTGGAAACTATATTTTTCTTTTCCCTTATATTTCATAATATGATAGTAACACATTCGTCTGTTGGTTGCTGAATAATGTGATGTTTGAAAATTGATGTATGGGAAGTCAAAGAAGATCTTTGAAGAATAAATATATATATATAAAATAATATTTCTAGGGAAGAGTTCAAAAAAAAAAAAAACTGTATTGACAGAAAAGAAGGAATGATTAGAAATAACTGACTAATGGACAGGATCACCACCAGACGTACGGATATTGGAGACAAACATCACATATTTTTTAAAAAAAAGGGAAAAAAAAGAAAAAAAAATGTAATATAGAACATTTTCTACAGTGACGGACCATTTAGAAAATGTCTATAACAAGGAAACATTCAGATAGATAAATAAGGATAAGCCATGAGGTTTTAATGCTTTTATTGTAAAAAATGATTACTTATAAAAATGATGCTAGTTATATTATCATCTGATAAATATGCATATTATGTCTAGAGATGTTTTCTACATGTAATAATGAGCAAGTGGCTCATTCAAATGATGAGTACCCATGAAAACATTGGCTATTTTATGAAAGTGGATTGCCATTACCATAGGAATTGGAAATCCTGGACATTACTAAGGATATTGCAGAGTACTTGGGAAATAGAATAAATAAGTACGCCAGAAAAAAAAAAAGATTTTTTTTTAGTACTTGCAGGCTTTTAATATGGAGCAAATAACAGTACAGAAAAGAGATAACACCCCTACCACATCCAAGAGAATGTAATCAACTATATTTTTGAATGAAATGTAATAGATTATGATAATCCAGCCAAGTTCTGCAAATAAGATAGTTTATTGTTCATTCCCCAGTGTTGCCACTCGTCACATTTTTTTTAGTGATGACCTTATGAGTGTTTTGCAGATTTTGTTGGGCAGTGTTGCCAATTTGTAAATTTGGTGAAAAATATTATGATGTGATGAATAAGTTACACTTTTTGAAGTTGATGTCCACTACTAGTTTTTTTACATAGCAGACGACCTCATATAGACATAGGACCCCAGTATAAGAATTAGATTAAATTTTTTGGAAATATTTTTGGACTTAGAAAAATTTTTGAACTTTAAATTTTTCTGAAAAATTTTTTTTGAACTTAGAAATTTTTGGGGATGGATTTTTTTGTTATTGATAGTACTCAAATGTCTCCCTACGGGATACATTTGCGGAGCCCCGGGATCTATATGTGGCCGTGTACATAGTTGTTCCTTTGGAAACAGACTATATTCTTACAAGACAGAGGAAGCACAGACCACCCCATAATTTTATACTGTATGAGAAACAGAAAATAATAAATAGTGTCACATATTTAGGGTAGAGTCGCTTCTACACGCCATTTCTAATAATTGGGTGATTTCCCCTGACCAATCGGATAGCTCAGATTTACCCCGGGGAAAGTGGAACAACGACGCCATTTTGGCAGTAGAATGAAAGAGCGCAACTCAAGAGGTCGTATCTGGTCCAGCTCTACATATTTCTTAGTTTGAGAGAATCAAACTTCAACATTTTATAAGAAATGTGTATTTCAGGACATTGAGTGGTTATAATTTTCTTACTGGCGTAAGTAGTGACAATCGTTAAATATGTATTTTGAATAGAGCTCCCAACCCTAGTCGCAGCAGAACTAGGTTCGAGGATTTGAGTCAATTTGCAAAAACATAGTCTTACACCTCAAACCATGTAGAGTAGAAAATATTCTTGTGTTGGAAAGCATTTAACTCAAGGAATGCTTATGATTATAAAGAAATCAAGGACAAATCTGAGGAGATGGGTAAATGTCGTCGAACCTAAAATAAGACTGTAACTTAAAAGAAGGAACACGGTGGAATGAGAAGGTTCGCCATATTTGACAATTGAGTAGGCCTACGAGACAAGGATGCAAAAAGGGATTTTTGCATCGATGAAAGCATCTGATGAGATGATAGAATTTTATTATACTTATTATTGTAAAAATGTTCTGAATTCCAGACTTTGTTGAAATTTTAAGTTTCATGCTGAAAGATATTAAAAGTTTTGCATGAAATCGAACGCTGTTGAAAAGGTGAATTACTACAGTTTTGAGATCTAGATAAGAAATCTATCCATTTCAATTAAATTCGCTACATCAACACCTAAGAGAAGAAAATCGAACCTGGTAACACAAATTTAAGAGAGAAATCTAAATCTCTGGTGATTAGGCCAGTTAAACATCTGCTCTCTGTAAAGTAAACTGAAAATACTGCATATACCGGCACTGCCACATGAAGGTAATATGGTGCCGTTCCAGTCCTAAGGAACACCTGCCCCGGCTACAACGACACAATCAGACCTTGCCAGAGTAAAGCCTAGAATTCAGAATTTCCATTTCATCAGACCGGACATTTTTATCGGGTTATTTATCACCACTTACAAAACAGCCCAGGAAATCTCTATCATTTGACATAAGGATACCCGGATTATCTGAGGAAGCTGAACACACAAAGTCAGAGAGGGAATTAAAGTTAAAATTAACGACCCCCAAGTAAAAGGTAAAGGTAAAGGTTCACGTTACACGCCCATTGAGGCATATTGGGAATATGGTCGGCCCATATTTTCTTGACCATCAGCACACTAGGGGTGATGTGGTCAGCATCACGCCTGCCGCCTTAACCCTCCCAGAAGTTGCTCTGGTAGCCAATTGGGGCTGGGTCGACCCAGGAGCTGTTTGTGGCCTAAAAAAATCCCATTTCATCATTACCCCAAGTACACATGTAAAAAAGCATCGGCTAATGCCTTAACTGCATTCATCTGAGCAAAATTTATGTGAACCAAGATTGGCGTATGTTGTTATTTTACATTCTATATTTTCATTTCTAACATGTGAACTTAAAATGTAAATTTTACCATGTGAATATTAATATGTGAAAATCGCTTGTGGATGCCCCAGTCATTTGAGGCTGGCAACCTCAGTGCGTAGAATGGTGATTTCATGAACCACCACTGCACAGGCTGGCGACTGCTTTATTACTAGTCTCTTAAATAGAACTAAACGCATCAGTAGTGCCAAGTTCCATAGGGAGCAGGGATGGAAAGATGAAAGACATGATGTACATTTTAATTATAATACTTACAGTTTCAAATCATTGTTTCTATTCTTTTATCAAAGTTGTTGGTGCTGGTACCAGTTGAAGGGTATTATCTCTGGAACAAGAAGGAAACAGTGGTCTGAGCTTTAAGACGTGGGACCAACTTTGTAGTCTCTCCTTGACACTCCTGGGAACGAGCTGCACCCTACAACCTTGACCAGCGACGAGCGTGAGCAGTGTAAAAAGAACCAACCCAGCGGGAGCAGAAACAACCACTGGCAGCTAAGTGCACTATATAAGCTGCCAAAGTGAACTTGTTCCATAGAACCTACTATCAATCAATGATGAACTCTTTCTGTTAAACTATTCAATTATTTTCAAACTGTTAAATCTTAAGTGATTTTTACATTTTGTTATTTGTAATTTTTCAAATTTAACTTCGATTTAATCATTTTAACGGTACTGCATGTTTGTCTCAGTCAATTTACTACACACACTCTAAACAGAGCTATAACAGAATAATACGAATTCCACCGAGTAAATCAGATGTGGGGGCTTGAACGAGCTAAGATTAATCATTGCTTAATTCTTCACAAAATTTGTCGGCAGATTCTATAATTGACGTACTCAGCCAATGCAGCATTCTTTACGCTTATCTGAATGTCTTGTGAAACACCATTACACTTCTATTTACAAATCTGCCAAGAGTAATCTTGTGAGTAGTATTGTAGGGAGGAAACAGGTCATATTCAGGCGGTGGCGCTTGACTTTTATATAAGGAAATGTGGTGGCGCGGTGTGGTGGCGCATGCCTTTTATATAAGGAATTGTGGTGGCACGTTGTGGTGGTGCGTGCCTTTTTATATAGTAATATATAAGTTCAAGTATGGCTGGTGTGTTGTTGTGTGTTGTTGTTTATACAGAATAGTTATTGTTACAACCGATAGACGATATTTATATGACAAATTATTTATACATATATTACAATATATATTACAACAGGTAGACGATATTTAGTTATACATATATTTACATATATTACAATAAATATTACAAAACAGGAGTTACAACAGGTAGACGATATTTAGTTATACATATATTTAGATATGTATTACAACAGTTAGACTATATATATATATATATATATATATATATATATATATATATATATATATATATATATATATTATATATATGTATGTATATATATATATATATATATATATATATATATATATATATATATATATATATATATATATATATATATATATATATATATATATATATATATAAAAGAGAAAACACTAGATATATTTTATATATTTATTGACAAAGAGGTGTTAGCTGATCTATGGGTGCTGTAGGGTGACTTCTAACCTAACTACTACGGTCGTGCCGGCCATACGGCTACAATGTATAAGCGGTGTGGTGTGGGTGGTATTGCTTTTGGTTTGCTTGGTGTTGTGTGTTGTTGTATTGGACTAGTATTGTGTTGGTGTGTTTGTTTATACATATATACATACAATATATATACAAAATATAAAAAATCGATAATGACGGGAAAAAAAAATCAATAATGTTGGATTAGGTTACTAAGAGGGTTTTTGAAGCGAGTGGAGCCTTTTTGTGCTGGCGTGGGTAAGATGCATGGGTGTGTACATTTTGGGGTGTAGCAGGTAAGTGTGCCAGCATTGAGAGGTGGGAGTGAAGTGTTAGAGCCTTGTCTATACTAGGACAGCATGGGTGGTATTGCTTTTGGTTTCCTTGGTGTTGTTGTATTGGACTGGTAGTGTGTTGGTGTGTTTGTTTATACACATATACATACAATATATAAAAAAAATTTCAAAAAAATTGATAATGACGAAAAATTTAAAAAAAAACTCGATAATGTTGGATATGTTACTATGAGGGTTTTTGAAGCGAGTGAAGACTTTTTGTGCTGGCGCGGGTGACGACGCATGAATGAGCACATTTTGGGGTGTAGCAGGCGAGTGTGCCAGCATTGAGAGGTGGGAGTGAAGTGTTAGAGACGTCACTATACTAGGACTAGCATCGAGAGGTGGGAGTGAAGTATTAGAGACTTGAATAGGACCAGCGTCGAGAAGTGTGAGTGAAGTGTTAGAGACCTGACTATACCAGGTCCAGCATCGAGAGATGGGAGTGAAGTGTTAGAGACTTGACTATACCAATTCTAACAGCTAGAGGTGGGAGTAAGGTGTTAGAGACTTGACTATACTAGGTCCAGCATCTAGAGGTGGGAGTAAAGTGTTAGAGTTCGAGAGGCGGGAGTGAAAGAGACTTGTCACTATACTAAGGCCAGCTCCTAGAGGTATGAGTGCAGTGTTAGAGACTTGACTATACCATTTTTTTTGGTAGGTATTTTAATTGTGTTGTGTGTTGGTGTGTTTGTTTATACAAGATATATATAGGTAGACAATGGACATAAAAATCGATAATGAAAAAATTTTTAAAAAAAAATCGATAATGTTGGATAAGGTTACTAAGATGGTTTTTGAAGCGAGTGGATCCTTTTTATGCTGGCGCGGGTGACGACGCATGGGTGTGTACATTTTGGGGTGTAGCAGGCGAGTGTGCCAGCATGGAGAGGTGGGAGTGAAGTGTTAGAGACGTCACTATACTAGGACCAGCATCGAGAGGTGGGAGTGAAGTGTTAGAGACTTGACTAGGACCAGCGTCGAGAGGTGTGAGTGAAGTGTGAGAGATTATAGCAGGGACAGCAGCGAGAGGTGGGAGTGAAGTGTTAGAGACGTCTCTATTACCAGGTACAGCAGCGAGAGGTGGGAGTGAAGTGTTAGAGACTTGGCTATAACAGGTCCAGCAGCTAAAGGTGGGAGTGAAGTGTTAGAGACCTGACTATACCAGGTCTAGCATCTAGATGTGGTAGTGAAGTGATAGAGACCTGCATATACTAGGTTTTACCTCTAGAGGTGCAAATGAAGTGTTAGAGTTCTAGAGGTGGGAGTGAAAGAGACGTGTCACTATACTAGGGCCAGCGCCTAGAGGTGGGAGTGAAGTGTTAGAGACTTGACTATACCATTTTTGTGCAGGTATTTTAATTGTTATGTGTTGTTGTATTGTGTGTTGGTGTGTTTGTTTATACATATATACATACAATATATATAAAACATAAAAAATCAGTAATGGCGGAAATTATAAAAAATTGATAATGGCGGGTTAGTAGGTTACTAAGGGCTTTTTTAAGTGAGAGTGTGGGGGTTATTGATTTTGACTGGTTGGGGTGATGACTCATAGTTGTGTTGAGGTGTAGCGCTAGAGTAAGCCAATGTAAATGTGGTGGGGTATAGGTGGTATTGGATTTGTTCATGTCTGGTAATTTTGTGTGTAGGTATTGTAATTGTTGTGTGGTGTAGTGTAACTGGTGGGTTTTGATTTTTGGGTGGTTGTGTTGTGTATGAGTCGGCCTTGTGTTGGCGAGTAAGGAGAAAAGACTAGCTTATTGTGATGTTTATTGAGACCATTAGTACATTTTTTATCTCCGAAAACGGCGAATATCTGCCTGGATGGCGAGGGACACTTGTCTCTGTACAAGAAAATAGGATACTCACGTAAAAATCAATCTCAGGTTAGACATTAATAATAACCTGAGATTTCGCCTCGAGTATAAGCAGGCGTACGGAAAAAAGAAAAAAAAATTACATTTTTCCGCCCCGCGTTTGTTCTGTAATGAGAACCACCAAAAAGTGTGTTTGTCTGGTGGTTTGTGTGCAGGTATTGGTGTGAATTACTACTAATTGGTGTTAGCTTTCTTGGTTTGATAGTCCTTTTCACAGTCTGTAGTGTTTTAAATAGTTTTGTTAAGCCATTATTTATATAATATTCAGGGACCATCTCGACGCTGTAGAAACGCTAGATGTATATTTATCAGATCACATTACTTAACTCTTACACAATCAGGAAATATATCACACATTACTTAACTCGTACATAATCAGAAAATATATCACCCATTAACATAACTCGTACACATTCAGGAAATATATCACCCTTTACATAACTCTTACATAATCAATAAATACATCACACATTACAAAACTCTTACAAATCAGAAAATATATCACACATTACAAAATAGCCTACTGATATAACCGACTGATCCAGGCACATGGTTAATATTTGAAATTGATGCCCTGCTTTGAACCGTTGCAAACACCGAACCAAATAATACGACGTAAAAGTAATGACGTATTTTTTGTTTAAGATGTGGATACCAATCACCTTGCCACGGGTAGCAAGAATTCTAGCCATTGGACACTTTCACATCCCAGTATTCAGTTTTTTTTCTTAATTTACTTATTTATTTATTTGATTTAAGCAACTCCAAACTCCACGTTAAGAGATAACACTTGACCATAAATACGAAGCAATATACAAACATGTGTTTTTCTTTTATTAATAACACGGAAGCAGAACACTATTGATAGAAATACAAATAGGGCAATTTTCAGATTAATGAACAGCACTAGTTGGTGCTGAAGAAACATGTTGTTGTGCATTTTTTTTAAAATCCCGTCTGGGGCTTAAAGTGAGGTCTATTGACTTTGTTTAGTAGAATGTGTGTGATCCCGGTCCTGGCTATTTTTTTTTTTTTTTTAAATACCTTTATTCAGGTCAGTGTAACAATATATTTTACAACAATTTTTACAAATATCACAATATCACATCAAAAAAAAAACCCATATCCCAAACAATATCACAATCACTACAGAAATTTGATGATGAAAAAATGAGGCTATAAACATCGACACCCTACTGTGAGATGATTGATGAAGACTTATACACTGAAGGTTATCAAGCAACTTGCTTGTAAGATTTTTACATTTTAACATGAAATATTTACAAAATTATATGAAGACATACACTAAAAGTTATCAAAGCAACTTGCTTGTAAGATTTTTATATTTTTACATGAAATATTTACAAAATTATATGAAGACTTAAGTACACAAAAGTTTTAAAACTGTTCTATTATGTTTTGTGTCATGCGTTCGTATATTTGTGTAAATATTGTACTGTCATAATGTCCATTGTCGTATACAGCTCTGTTCCTACATGTCCAAACAAGGTATCTAAAGTTAGCTAACAAAGTCAGTAGCTTAAGTTCTATTTGTCTCGTCATGTGTGGTAACGTGTTCATTGTGACTGCTCTATATAAATTAAGTGTCTGTTGTGAGTGTGGGCCTATTAATTTCCTTAACTTGTTTAAAGTGGGGGCCACTGTCTTACATGTGTAAAATAAGTGGTCTTCTGTCTCTATAATGTTGTCACTACACAGTTTACATTTGGGCGCTAATCTGTTTGCCTTTATTGATGATCTGTTAGCTATTGGTGTTAAACTGTGTAGTAGTCTGTAAGTGACTTCCTTTGCTTGTGGTTTAATGTCTATTGCGTGAATGTTTGTAAAACTCTGTGTGTAATCAGTTATAAAGAGGTTGTACCCTCTTCGTGTCTTTATAGGTGTTTCCTGTGCTGCAACTAGAAGTTTATATATAAGTTTGGTGTCTTGTTTTATTAAGTGTTTGTTCCCCTCTAAATTCTGTAGACATATTTTGTAAAAAGGTGGTGGTGTACCAAAAAAAATGGGGTTGATTGTTATTCAACTTACAAAGGTTTAATAATCTTAAACCAATGTAGTAGTGTGCCAGCGGGTATAGACTCGGGCACTTTATAACATCCCCTATGTATTTAATTCTTAAAGCTTTAATTTTAGTATTTATATCCTGTAGAGCTATTCCCCCTTTATTTTTAGGTTGTATTAGAGTAGTGTGTTTAATACTGTGCCAGGTATTTCTAAAAATGAAGGTCCTAATTAGTTTATTTATTTCTGTTATAATCTTTTTAGGGACTATTTGTATATTTGCTGTGTAAATTATTTTTGGCATAATAAAACAATTAACTATAATACTTCTTCCGAAAATGGTAGCCGTTTTATATTTGTAAATTTCTAACATATTTTGGATTTTCGCTATCAATTTTGTCCATGTTTCTTTATTGGGGTCTTGAGGATTAAAAGAAAAGTTAATTCCATAAATTTTAATTTTATTCACTACCGTTAATTGAAAAGGGAAATCTGACCTATTGCCCCATTTTCCTATTCCCATTATGCTAGATTTTTGAATATTTAGTTTGGATTCGCTAGCGTATCCAAACTCTGTGAAAACCTCTAAGATATTTTTTTTATAGAATCCTTTGTTGTTGGAAAGAATATCGTGTCATCGGCGTAGGCCAACAATTTCCTTTCCCCTGCACCGGGGACGAAAGTCCCCGTGATATTTGCGTCTTGTCTTATTCTTTCCAACACAGGTTCTAGTGTTATTACATATAACAGGGGCGACAGGGGGCAACCTTGCCTAACACTTCTTGTTAATCTGAATGTTTTAGTTAGACTATGATTAATCAATATTTTACTTTCAGGTTTTTTGTATAGGATCTTTATCCATGATCTAAAGTATTTCCCTATATTGTTAGCTTTAAGACTCTTATGCAGGAAGGCATGTGATACTCTATCAAATGCCTTTTCCTGATCTAAAGATAATATAGCACTCTGGCACTGTCTATCATGTGTGTATGTAATTAGGTCTCTAATGAAATGTGTGTGTCTGCTAATGTTTCTACCATCTACACAATTTTGTTGATCTGAATGTATTATCTTGTGCATGTGTGGTTTAAGCTTCAGAGTAAGTGCTTTAGCTAGAATTTTATAATCGACATTTAATAGGGAAATGGGCCTAAAATTCTTGATTGACTTTTTGTCATTTCCTTCCTTGGGAATTAGCGTGATATAAGATTGATTTAGACTATCCGGGAGTTCCCCTTTTTGAAAAGCCTCTTCGAACACTTTAATTAAAATGGGCCCTAAACAGGGGAAGAAAGCCCTGTAGAATTCTGCAGTTAACCCATCAGGTCCGGGTGCTTTATCTTTTTGAAAGGTACTAAGGGCCTCTTGTAAATTATATAAAGTTAAAGGTTGGTCTAGCTTCGCACTTTCCTCATCACTTAAACGTTTTGCGTATTGTAGAAATTTGTCTTGTATATTTGCGTCAGTTTCTTCCTTAGTATATAGTTTTTTGTAGTATTGGAAGAAAGCGTGACTAATGTTGGTGTTATCTGTTTGTTGTTGTCCGTTCATGTCAATTATTTCGTGTATCTGTCTACTGCGTTGTACATTCTGTTCAATTGCTAAATATTGCCTACTAGGGATTTCCTGCGTTATAGTGTGTAATTTAGTTCTAAGTAGTGCTCCCTGGTAGGTATACTGTCTATATTGATCTAATTGCTCTTCTAAGGTTTGGATGTGAGGGTTCGTGTTGTCTAAACTTTTGGTTAAACTAATTGCTTCTTCTAAAATCCCCTCTTCTTTCTTAAATTGTTTGTGAATGAGTGTAGCCAAAATCTGTGTTCTATCTCTAAGTGTGTTTTTTTAACATATCCCAATATTGTGCAATGTTGTTATTGGGAATGTCGTGTGCATAACCTTGTATTAGTTGTGTTATTTGTTCTGTGTAGTAAGTGTTTTTAAGTAGACTGTTGTTAAATTTCCAATGTGGGGATCTCTTTACTTGCTTGTGCGTGTGTCCCGTACTTAGAGATGTGTAAACTGCCTTGTGATCTGTAAATTTAAGAGTGCTTCCAATATGGTATGTTTTGTGTATATTGTAGGTACTAGATGCATATATTCTGTCTAGTCTTGATGCCCGTCTAAAGTATGGGTTTATATTGTCATAGTGTGTAAAAGTTTGTTTGCGAGGTTCTATTTTCCTGTATACGTCTGAGAGGTCGTGTTCGTCTAGTATCGTCTGTATTTGTCTTAAGAGCGAAGACCTTTCTCGCGCCTGTGCTCCTCCACTGGAGCTCCCAGACAAGTCTAGGTCAGACAGGACACAATTAAAGTCTCCGCCCAAAATCTTCCTAGTCCCTTTGTAATGTTTTGTTAAAGTGTCATGTAACTTGTCATAAAAACTAGGTCGTTCGTCTCTTGTCGCTGGTGCGTATATGTTAATGAGTGTGTGTGTGTCTTGTCTGTTGTGTTTGTTTTGTATTTGAATTATGACGGTTCTGCCACAACCGTCTGTCCTGTACTGTACCGTATCCCAATCTTCATTTATTTGGAGGATGGCAGTACCCCCATGGCAGGTGCCCCGGGCGAACCAGCCATGTTTCAGTCCTAATCTAGTTACGATCTGGTCGGCATGATAACCAGAAGTAATTCCCGTTTGTTGCAAGAACAAAAAGTCGGGTTTCTCTCTTTTAATCAGTTTGATAACGTGCTCCAGTTTATTCCTCAAGCCGTTGACATTGAGGGATATAACAACTAGGCTGCTCGACAAAGTGGTATCTGAGGGTTGGCCACTTGTCACAAACTGTCTACATGGCAAAGTGGCAGAGTGGCCACTTGCCATATCTAAACTATTCGACAAAACGGGGACTGAGTGCGGACCGTTTGCCTCTTTTAAATTACAAGGCAGGATAGTGGCCTGGGCCTGACTACCCGCCACAGGTAAATTACACAACAAAGCGTTAGTTAATGGTTTATTGTGTGTTGTAATAAATGTGCTAGGTAAAGTAAAACTTGATGCGCATGGCTTACACAACAAAGCGGTGCTCATCAGCTGACCGCTTTCTGTCGTAACTAGGCCAATCGATACATTTCTGTTTACATTGCTTGGTGAAGCGGTGCATAGGGGCTGGCCTGCTAACCTAGTTACGTGACTGCCTGACGGAATAGTGATCTGGGGCTGACTATTCGTTCTGCTATGATTATTTAGGCTCGACGCAGATGAGACCGCGTCGCCTAAAAAACCTCCCACCCTCGTAGGGGGGGGAGTTGTCTGCCTAAAGGAAACTGTGCGCATGTTAAAAGTGTAAGGATGCGTGCATGTAAGAACTAACTATCAACAAATTTTTTACCTTAAAAAAACACAAGACCTTTAAATAATAAGCTACACTTCCTAAGCTATAGTTGTTTTCATAATTTACTTTGGAAAATACATCACTGTTGTGAGAAAAAAAAAGAAAAAAAGTTCATTTCCCCGCACATCAGCAGCTCACTGTCTGTTCTTCTGGGGGGTCTGCATTGCGCCTCAGTGCGCGGGAGAAGAAGGACTTGTACAGCTTGTCTCATTCACACTCGCTGACATCTGAGAAGTCCCTACCGTCCAGAAAAAGGTTGGCCTGGGACATCATCACTTCCATGACGTCGTCTTCTGTCGCTGTTTGTGACGCCCAACTGGGGAACAATCTCTCCTGGGACGTCTCCGAAGACTGGCTGGGACCGTCAGGTTTGGCTTCATTCAGTTCAGGCTCGTCTATAATAGGCATAGACTCATACTTCCGGGGGGGATCCACAGTTGACACCTTGGGCGGTAATGGCACTTCATGGGCCTTGACTGGCGACTTCTTGGGTGATGACGCCTTCTCCGCCTGGTCTCGCTTGCTCTCTTTGGGCTTCGTGTGCTTGTTCTCAGCTTGCGTCAGCTGCAGCTTCCTCTTCACAATGCGTTTCCCGTACTTGTCATACGCCACTGTGGTGTACCCTTCGTCATCTGTCCCGACCTGGGGGCTCACTGGAGCCGGAGACTCAGCTACTTGATTGCTCCTGCTCTGCTCTGCTGGTGTTGTATCCACTGCGGCTTCTTCAGCCCTCGTCTGCTTGGCCTGATGGGGGGCCCCCCGCCTCTTTGGGCATTGGCTCACCCAATGGGTGTCCAACCCGCATATTGAGCATTCTGTTCTGCGTCCCGGCAGGGATACCCATACACGCTGAACTTTCTCAACGTGGCCTTCCATCTTAAGATTTATAAAATGGGGTACCTTATGCACTGACGGCTTATAGAAAAAATTCCACTTATCGTGGGCTGTTTTGACACGGGAGACCTCCGCCTCCTCATCTCCTGTTACTGCTACCGCAATCTTTCGGGCCGCCTCTGCCTTTACTGTTGGGGGCATCCAGTTTAAGAGTCCTTTCGACTTTTCTTTTTCTAAATGTTCAATGTATACACTCATCTGTGGGTTGGTCCACTCAAGTTTCTTTCCATGTAGGCCCACATAATGCTTCATGTGGGCCGCAGTGGTTAAAGTGGCGAACCACTTGAAGGGCGATGCAAAACGATATAGGGTCGCCACGCCACTTGTCCCTACTCCGGCTGGCCCGGCCAAAATACTTGCAATGAGGGAATAAGAGGCCCTGTTTGCCTGGGGCCCTGTAACAGTAATCAGCAGCGTTCCCTGCTTGTGGAGAGCTCCTCCTTCAAGATCCTCTTCCATGTTTAAATGGTAAGTTGGCACAAAGGGTGCAGACATTCTATATTTTTCTTTTCTTCTTGGTTATGCAACCAAATTGAAATTTAAACAAAAAACACCACACAGTTAGCCTGGCTAACCCGCCAAGCTAACACCACAAAAGTCCTAGAATGAACACAAAAATCCACCAGAACTCGAAGGATGCGACCGCTCGACAGCGCGTCTAAATGGCTTCTCCTCTATCCCCGGTCCTGGCTAAATCAGACCTGGGTAGCAACTATTTTTGCGAATTATCACTGCGAGTGGTAGAACAGCTAAGTGCTCAATGCATTAAAATGTGCATTAAGTTTACAATCTTTTAAATTTTTTGAATTTGCGCATAGAAAAATAAGAAAGTTTGAAAAAGGAACAATTATAATTATTGTACCTAAAACGAAATGATACGACTAATGCAATTGTTTATAATAAATTTATACAATTTACAAAATATGAACATCTTCTACTCAGTCTGATATTTTGTTCATAATCTAATTGTTTCCCTTGGAAAGCAAACAAGCTACCTACTCTAACTAGTCATTGATGACAGGGAAATAATTATGTAAAATATTTATGTCGTCCGTGACAAGTGTCAATTAATTCTTTCCTCGCTCCAGTGTTTATATAATTTATTACATCCTGAAGGCGATGTAGTTATACAGTCCAGATGTGTTTGTAATATTTCTTTGTCGCTCAAGTGACGGACTCAGCCGCTGCTTACAGCATCATGTGGTTAAGTATCTTTTTACTTTATTTCCGATGTCCCGTCCAATCTGACCAGATATGTGATCTTTCGCTTATAATGGGCGTAATTTTTCTGAATGCTATTACGTTTTGACCGCTGGACTGTTATCTCAGTCATGTTTTTACTTGTTTTATTCATTTGTTAGCATTGTTGTAAGCCCTGAAAAGGGCTAATCACGTAAAGGACCGTGAGCTGGTTGCCTATAGTCGTCATGTCGTGCGTTTATTCTAGCATAGTTGCGTATTAAATGTGTGTATTTATTTATTTTTGCAAGTGTGTTACTTTTATTTCTATAGCTATTATTACAGATTCGACGGCAGCTCTCAAAAGGAAACGTCCTTAAAAGGTCAACTAGCAGAAGTATAGATGCATATGTGTTTTTGGTTGGTTCAGTTTGTGTGTTTACCGATTGTGTCCGCCGATAGTGTCATCTTTCTTAACTCCAGCTGATTTATGACTTTGTTGATGATGATTGGTTGTAGGACCTCTAAAACTGTAATGAGTTATTCGCTCATTACATTCTTCCATTGTCCTGTTTTATTTGATGTGTCAGTGATGATCTGTCTCTCTTGCTTTACGCTTTTGTTTCGTTGGTGGATGACTGAGTGCTTTCTTTTACTGCCTATATATTTATAAAACTGTCAGGTGTGTAGTCAGTTGTCGGAGTTGAGTTTTGATGTGTAGTTTTTGTTTACTTGACTGTGTCTTTGTTGTCAATCTATTTCTTGCTTTAATTTTCTGAATTTTTTTGCCGAATAAATATATAAATTAAAAATAAAATATGGTATGAAATCAGTTTTACAAGTAAACGGTACGCATGAAACAAGGGACGTTTTGGGTTTTACCCTTCGTCAGCCACAGTTATGAGCAGGTGACAAGGACAAGAACTACATATTGGTGCTACAAAAGTCTATGACGGTGACGAAAACGCCAAATGGGCAATACAAGCAGATGAAAAAACGGTGATGAGCGAAACGATAACAGTAATAATGTAAGAAAATCATAAAACCAGAAAGACATGTCGAAACAAGAAAGTAAATAATCGATGAAGCGAAGACAGAAATGAACAACATTATTAAAACAAGTAAAACATCACTTAGCTGGATCCAAGAAGAAAACATTCAAGATGGCTGAACAAATGAGGTTTCATGCGGAAGTGACGTATAAGCTAGTGACGACTGAGTAAAGATTATTGAGGAAACGAAACGAACCAAAGCCAAAACAAGGATAGAAAGGAAAATAACGACAGAAGAAATAAAGTATGAAACATGGACAGAAGCCACCAGAATTATGCTAAATGACGTTTGGCAGCGTCCCCTGGAGCAAACTTTGGAACTGTTTGGCAAGGAAGAACATTCTAGCACCTCTGATTCATGCTATACAGAGCTTCTACAAGTCTTGCAGAAATTATGTGAGAACAGCAAACCATAATTCAGAAGAATTCAAGACCACCACTGGTGTAAGACAAGGTGATATCCTGTCACCTCATCTTTTCATACTCCTCATGGTCGATGTTATCAAGGCATGTAAGGAGAGAACAAGAAAGTATTCATTGGGGTACTGGAAGATGAGACAGGTATGTATTTCAGAGCTAGCATTTGCTGACGATGTTGCCCTGATTGCTAAATCAGAGGCACATCTCCAATCCAACCTGCAAGTCTGGAAGGAAGAGCTAGGGAAGAGAGGGATGGTCATAAGTCTAAAACAAAATCCATGGTGATATCACGAGAAGAAAGAAGACATCAGATTAAGCTGGGAGAACAGCTTCTGGAGCAGGTCGACCACTTTAAATACCTCGGAGCTATTATAGACCGAAAGGGAGGCATCAAAGAAGAGTTGGCCACTCGAAAAGCAGCGGCTGGGAGACTTTTTCAGGCCATAAATCGAGAATACCTCAGCAAAAAAGAGGTTTTTAAGAAAACGAAGATTGCTGTATACCGCTCCACCTATGTCCCAGTCTTGACATATGGATGTGAGTCATGGACAATGACTTCAACTCACAAAAGCCAGATCCAAACCTCAGAAATGAGGTTCAAGCCCCCACCCTTATTTATTCAGTGGAATTATTCTTATTATGGTATATCTCTAGTTAAAGTGTATTTAGTAAATTGACTGAGACAAACAGATGTAGTACATTCAAAATGACTAAATCAACAATTCTGTATATACAAAAACAAATTTAATAATAAATTAAGTTTCAACAGTTTTTAAAAAATGAATAATTCTTTAACAAAAAAATAAATCCTCATCATCACTAATGTGATGAACGATTGGGTAAGAGTTCACTTGGCAGCTTTTATGTTCTACTTAGCTGTCAAGTAAATTCTGCTCCTGTTGATGGTTGTTTCTTTGTAGAGAGATGACTGATCGCTCGTCTCTGTTCAAGTTTGTAGATGGATGACTGATCGCTCGTCTCTGTTCAAGTTTGTAGATGGATGACTGATCGCTCGTCTCTGTTCAAGTTTGTAGATGGATGACTGATCGCTCGTCTCTGTTCAAGTTTGTAGATGGATGACTGATCGCTCGTCTCTGTTCAAGTTTGTAAGGTGTCGCACGTTCCCATAAGCGTCATGAGTGTCTACGAAGTTGGTATCGCGTCTCTTGAGATCCGTCTGATGATGGTGTCGTTCGTTCTACCTGATTCTGCTCGTTAGGGAGAGCAAAGAAAAACACGGAGTTCCTACACACGCAATGGCAGACAGTTCAAATGTTTCAGGAGTTGCGATTCTATACTACCCCAATGTGGTCAAACTTGATTTATTGTCTGATTTACCGTATATATGTTTTGGATTTGTTTGTTTGGGTTTTTCTCCATTACGTTCTTGTTTGCTTAAACAAATACTTTATTTTGATTATGATTGGGTAATTTCATTGCATGTTATATAACCCTTATAATGTTTCATGCCTTTAATTTAACGATTAAAGTAACATGTAGGAATGAAAGGGTATAGTATGCAAGATAAGTGAGATTGGAAGGGCATAATATTAGATTGGCCTGAGCGCCCAATTCTTAATCCTTTAAAAATAAAGTACGTTCGTTCGTTCGATTGTTCGTTTACCAACTAGTATGGCAAAAGAGCAGAAACAAATACCCTCCTGAGTATTGAGTTTCCCGACACATAATTATGTGTCCCCCTCTCCTATTCCACCATCCCATCTATCTCACAACTTTTACTCTCTCGCTGATAATTAATTTTAATCCCATTAAGTGAAAAACAGTCTTTACATGTGGAATGAATAGATTTACATTTACCTTTAAAAAGGTTAAATAAAAGTTTGATTACATTAAGATTGAGTATATTTATGGTAAACCTTACATTGATTGGAAAGGTTAATAATATAGATTGAATATGTTTACCTTTACATCTACAATGTTTGAAGATATTAACAATATAAATTGAATATGTTTCCATTTACATCTACACTGGTTTGAAAATGTAATACTATAATAAGAATGTACATCATTTCTTTCATCTTTCCCTCCCTAATCCATATGGAACTTGGGACTACCTCTGCTTTTAGTTCTCTATAAGAAGCTCGCAATAAAGCAGTCACTAGCCCTTGCAGAGGTGGTACATGAAATCATCTTTCTATATGCTGAAGTTGCCAGCCTCAAATGACGTAAACTTCCACTAGCAATTTTCACATATCAATATTCACATTGTATTATATACATATTTGTTCACATGTTAGCAATGCAAAGAATTCAGAATTTAAAATAAACAGCTTACGCCAATCTTGGCTCACAGATTATTTGCTCAGAGACATAGTTTTAGGAACTTGAGGAGGCCTCTTACACGTGTTCTGGGGCGTCGTTACGTTTACAATACGTTCCAATTTTGACTCCATGTTACATTTTTCTCAGAATCCTGTTTTCATTGTTAAAATGGTAGAGTTTTCTATTGTCAAACAAAGTCCGGTAATGATAAATGGAATTCTGATTCTATTCTTCACTCTGGCAGGTCTGGTTGTTCTCTTGGCAAGACGATTTTTACAGTGTCCTAAAACTGCAAAGTGTCAGGTTATATTCCCCCTGACGTTACACGCACATAGATATCTACTATTAGAGCAGGCCCCAATGAGAAATGTTTTTATGTTTGCATCTAGGACGCCGGCTAGTAGTTTTAAACATGCATAAGGCATGATGGGTTATTCCAAAATTGCTCATGGAAAGATCTGCGCGTGATTGCAAAGGTCACTTCTTCCTTATATGGCAATCGTGACATTCAAAAATTATCGTCGATAATTACATACGACTTCTAACATCTACCCGGAAATATTACAACATTTCCGCTTACGTGTGTCTGTCATAACACCAGGTTAATCTTTGACCGGCGCTCCTAGTGCAAACATAAACCCCCGTTTCACCATCTGGACTGTGATTTATCACGACAATAATTAGCAGGTCACGAGAGTCATATCAGCGCTGAGTAAACTCGCTTGACCATTCACGTATGAAAACTGTCGCACCCTTTTTGTACACTAAGATTTATGTCGGTCAGTATTGCATCACCGTCTAATATATCAGCAGGGATAGGCAGGTAAACAAACATAAAAAAAATTAAGGGACAGAGTGTTATCCTTGACCCGAAATAGCCTGTAAGGAGGTAAGGAAAGAAAATGTGGCCCCCCCCCCCCCCCCCCCACGGACAAGCACGCATTTCAGTACACACACTAAATTTAACTGAATATGGCCGTACAGGAGAAGAGATCGCCCTAAAATTATGTGACAAATAAGAACGCATTGATTAGGTATGATGGACGAGAATGGGGAACTATAAGCTAACTTCTGTGCTTCAAATCAAGTAGCAACAGGAGTAAGCCTATTTCCACTTAAAAAAATACATAAAGCAACATGGATATCACCAAACCACAGAACTGAGAATCAGACTGATCACATATGCATAAGTAAGAAGTTTAGGTCATCATTGTATTATGTAAAAGTATGTAGAGGAGCAGATGTTGCATCAGACCACCATCTTCTGTTGGCTAAAACAAAAGTAAAACTCGAGAAATGTATAACAGTATATAGCTACTGACAACAGTATAATGTGGGATATCTAAGAAATCAGGAAATAAGAGAACATTTTTCAATCACAGTATCCACCAAATACCAAGTACTCCAATAGTTGGAAGTTGAAGCAGATACTGAAGACCTCTGGCAGCAAGTAAAAAAATATATGGAACGAGACATGTGAAGATGTACTGACAAAAATGTGACATCAGCACAATGCTTGGAAAACAACAGAAACCATTAACAAGATACAGGACAGGAAAAACAAGAAAGCAGATTTAAAACAGAAGCAAAACCAGAAGCTTAAAAGCCAAAGCTCATGAAGTGTACATAGAAGCAAACTAAGAAGTAAGAAGAAGCATCAAAAGAGACAAGAGGAAGTATATTGAAGAGTTGGTAAGGGAAGCAGAGGAAGCTGCAGCCAAAGGAAATATGAGGGACCTGTACAACAACACAAAGAAGCTAACGGAAAAACATAAGCAAGCAAATGGCCTCATGAAAGATAAGAATGGTAAATTCTTTAGTGGTATACAAGAACAAATGAAGAGATGGACAGAACATTTTGAGGAACTTCTGAATAGACCAGCTCCAACTAATCCCCCAGACATCCAGCCAGACGAAGAGGAGCTACAAATCAGCTGTAAAAGACCACGTAGAGAAGCAATATATAAAGCCATAAAGCTTATGAAAGATGGAAAAGCAGCTGGTCCAGATGGCATTCCAGCAGAGGCCATCAAAACAGATATTGATACCTCTACAGAGATATTATACACTCTACTTAGCAAAGTATGGGAGAGAGAGAGAATACCAGCAGAATGGAAGGAAGGTTATCTGGTCAAGTTGTCTAAGAATGGAAATTTACAAGAGTGAACTTATTACAGAGGAATAATGTCACTATCAGTGGCAGGAAAAGTATTAAACAGAATCATCCTTAAGAGATTAAAAGAGTCCATAGACCAGCAACTGAGAGATGAAAAGGCAGTTTTTCGACAAAACAGATCCTTTACAGACCAGACAGCCACATTGATAATAATAGTTGAACAAAGTCTGGAATGGAATTCACCGCTATACATCGGATTCGTGGACTATAAAAAGGCATTTAACAGTGTAGACAGAGAATCACTCAGCAACAGTTATGATTCTGCTGAGAAAATACAAATAACACAATTCTATATGATAACCGTTAAATTTTCTAATATACAGCAATCAAACATTCATTCTTAACTATAAACTGTGGCTTTGCGAACTTTCGTCCCTTATATTGTGGGAACCAAACCTTCCTCCGTTATACCAAAGATGGTAACAGCGAAAGAAATCACCTAATTTACAACTCTACGGTGAACACAAATGTGCTAACATATATTGTTATAGTAAAGAACTGTCATGAGTCTAAACGTGTATCAGGAAATTTAAGACACAAGAGTTAAGTGGAGTCATGTGAGCATCTAGACAGTATATCCGCCATGATATTTTCCGAACCACGGATAGCTCGTACCGTGTAATGAAAAGGTTAAAGAGCAATGGCATATCGAGTTGATCTCGAGCTCTTCAAATTTTTACTCGGAATAGCTGTAAGAGCTTTTTGGTCGGTTTCCACAATGAAACGCGCACCACGAAGGAATCTTTGCAACTTAAGGATTGATCAAACCATCGCTAACATTTCACGGTCTAGAACCGAGTAATTCCTTTCTGCCGCATTCAATTTCCTAGAAATATACATTACAGGATGCAGAGTTCCTGAATACTCCTGCATTAATGCCGCTCTGATCCCAGTGGATGAAGCGTCACTACGAAGCACAAAAGTCTTATCAGTAGTAGGTAGCCTTAAAATAGGAGGAGATGAGAATAAATCTTTAATCTGATCCACTGAAGATTGGCATTCATGGGACCAGCGCACCATATTAGGAGACCCTTTCTTTAATAGGGTTGAAAGAAATGCCATAATCGAAGATAGATTCGGAATGAATCTCCCGTAAAATTGTATTAAACCTAAAAGACTACGTACTTGCTTCTTCGTCTTAGGAATAGAAATGTTTAATATCTTAGAAGTGTTGTGGACCTCTGTCTTCAAGATACCATGAGAAACACGGTGACCCACGAAAGAAATTTCACTAAACCCAACATAGGCTTTAGAGGGTTTTGCAGTCAAATTATGCTTGCGTAGAGTAGACAGTAACTCATATAAACCCAAATAGTGATCTTCCCAAGAATCACTGAAAAGACAAATATCGTCCAAGTATGCAATGACATCTGAACGATATGAGAAAATTCGACGCATCATGCGTACGAAAGTAGCTGGGGCGTTCATAAGGCCGAAAGGCATGAAATTCCATTGAAATAAACCCCTAGGTGTTGAAAAAGCAGTGAGAAGTTTGGCTCGTTTAGTTAGGGGAACTTGCCAAAAACCTTTTGACAAGTCGAGTTTGGTAAAGAATCGAGAATTAGAAAGCCTAGCAAGTAGATCTTCTAACAACGGCATAGGTTCAGCATCGAACTTCGTAACTTGGTTCAATTTGCGATAATCAACGCAAAGGCGTATGTTATTGTCTTTCTTTCGAACAATAACCATGGACAAAGAGTATGCTAAAGTGGATGGTTCAATTATTTTCAATTGAATCATTTCATCCAGTTCTTTCTCGACCTGTGCTTGAAAATGAATAATGATAGGGTAAGGTCTGACCCTGATAGGATTATGGTCTGTAAGTATTATGACATGTTCAATGACATGTGTGTTTCCAGGAATGTCGGTAAGGACATCCTGAAAATTTTGTAACATAGAAGAAACAACAAATACGATTTCAATTAAGCAGAAACTACACATCAAACCCAAACTCCGACAACTGACTACAGCGATTACAGTTACATAACTACGGGCAGAAAAATAAAGCAGACATTCCATCAAGAACGAACCAAAATCGTAGAACAAGACAGACAGTTTATCATTGACATATCAAATAAAACGACACAGTCAAACAATAAACAATCCAAAGGAATAATTACTTATTGCAATTTTAGACACCATACGTCAAATCATCATTGACAAAGTCATAAATCAGCTAGAGTTAAGGAAGACCACATTATAGGAAGACACAAGAGGAAACGAAAAACATACATGGATCTTCATTTCAGCTAGTAGTACTTTTAACGACACGTCGGCACACCATCAATAATACATATAGAGGTAAAATCATTACATTTAAAAAGTATAAATAAGTAAGTAAATGGATTGAACAAGCAGAAACACTGAATAAACCTTACGACGTGACGGTCAGACAGGCCGCTAGCGGTCCTTCACAGAAATAGACCTTTTCATGGCTAATATAAAAGTCCCTCCCCCCACATAATTTAAAGAAAAGACAGAAATAACAGTGCAGCAAAATGTAATAAAAATGCGCACAATATACCCCGCTTATAACCGAGATATCACACCTCTTGTCAGGTTTTGGCCGGATGTCAAATCTCAGAAATAAGTGAAACAAAAAGACAAAAAAAAAACTTAACCATGTGATACTTTAAAACAGAGACAGAGAAGTTAGGGGAAAGCATCCTATTCAATTTCAAAGGTAAACAATTTAGTTATTTACAAAAATCATAATAAATAACATATTTTCATTATTCTTTTAACTTTATGGATTTTTAAACAAAAATATAAAAGGCATAAACAATTCCCTTTTTTACAATTAGTACACTGTTAATATTGTTAAAATGTTATTGTGTATCTTATGTTTAGCGTCAAAAGACTTTAAATAATTTGGAGTTTGATGCACATGTTAAAGTAGTGAACACTTATATGCTCTGCCACTTTCAATAGTAATGATCCACCTGCGTTACAGTTACAGTCGCAGATGTGCGAGCCGAAAAGTTTTGTCAGCGCCAAATAGCGCCACTTCCACAATCTTTTAAACACATTTTCTTACTTAGTATTTTCTCTTCTACCCTGGGGGCCGAAGTGACTAAGAAGTATTGCGTCCGCCTCTAATTATAAAGGTGTAGGGTTCGGTTCCCAGTCTAAGGAATATTTATGAAGGAATTTTTTCAGAACCAGTGGGTCCTAATCATGTCATAATCCCGATGATCCCATGGTTAGTGTGATTGGATGCCTAGCCTTCTTGGATAAGGACGAAAAAATAGTAGGTTCCGAGTGCAAGTTGCACACGTTAAAAATTCCCTGGCAATTGGAAATCGTAAAGAGTAGGACTTACGGCCCTTGCCCTAGTAGAATTTACAAAATTAGGAAAATCTATCCGATACAAAAAGTATTTATAGAATGTATGATTCCTAAATTCACACATTTGGGATTCTCGCCTGTGCTTTGGAGTTCGTGCACTGTGCTGATATCCCCCTTGATATCTAAAGGAGGAGATTGGACTACTGATGGAGTTGTCCGTGTGCAGTGAACATGGTTCTTAAAACCAAACGACACAAACCTTTTCCACCTTAGGGCGTAGAGATTAGCCAGAGAGAGCGCCATGTTATCATGTAAACTGCCTCCAGTCCAGTCCTCGGTCCTTCAGGGATTGTCTAGTGTTATCCTCCCAGCAAACTATGTGTCGTCCTGGAGATCTGGATCCCTGGCTAATGTCTTCCCATATGTGTCGTGGCAGCCGTTCTTCTCCAACACTTCAGACGTGACCAAACCACAGGAACTGGGACTGTTCCACTCGTCTTTGAACGACCAGTGCTATTGTAAATAAGCACAGACAAAAAATGTGACAAAGGAAGAGAAACAGCGGCTACAGAAAAACACACTCGTTATGAAGTTTTTGTTTTTGGATGTACGACAACATTATTTTGTGACTTTCGTAATTTACTGGTGGTCCTCCAAACACCATGAGATGTTTAACCCGTCAGCTACTAAATTCATTGCATCTAAGATACAGTGTTGTTCTGACTTGGATATGTTGATTCTCGACTTACATGATTTAGAAAGTAGCCCATATTCATTACGATGACAGGGCTGCATACAAGCAGATTATTTGTTTCTCTGGAACTGGAGGAATGGTCAACCTAGCTCTACAAACTCCACGCCACAAATCCACAGTTAATTTAATAAAAATACGTAAAATTTAATGTCATAGACTAACGTACAGGAATGATGAGATGTTAAGTCCTGTAGAGCTGGGGCTCCCAGCCTATGGTGTGCCTACCACAAGGGGATACGAGAAGCATCTCACATGGTTACACATAATATTTAGTCAATAACTATAGGATGGGCCAAACGTCTGGAAATATAGGATGTGCCAAACGTCTGGAAATATAGGATGGGCCAAACGTCTGGAAATATAGGATGGGCCAAACGTCTGGAAATATAGGATGGGCCAAACGTCTGGAAATATAGGATGGGCCAAACGTCTGGAAATATAGGATGGGCCAAACGTCTGGAAATATAGAATGGGCCAAACGTCTGGAAATATAGGATGGGCCAAACGTCTGGAAATATAGGATGGGCCAAACGTCTGGAAATATAGGATGGGCCAAACGTCTGGAAATATAGGCATTTTGCCTTATCTAAATTTATTCGTCTTTCTAACTTATGTAATAATTGTTGTCTGTGCCAATACGGATTCGACATTTGCAGCAGATTAACGCACCAAGATTGTTCTCATGTACACAAGACAGGGATCCTCACATAGACAAGAAGTAGCCGAATTCTCTATGAATCCAGACTTTTGGGACACACTGTAAATAATTCAACTAAAATATTCCAAAAGTAGTAGTGTTAGTGAGAAACAAAGTTGTGGAATGGAGAGAGAACCACGAGTTCTTATTCTAATCCGAAGAAAAGAAAACAAACTGGAGTCTAAAAAGGATAAGTGAAGACTCTTTCAGAAACTATACCAAGAATACAACTGTTGGTTGACAAGACAAAGAATCAAGGGGTATAACTAATTAGTTTAAATGTATTCTGATACATTATTTTGGGTAAAATTATTATAATAAAAAACTTTGTTATGTACCAAATAATGTTTTCTTTATGACACTTTAATTAACCTGTTTGTGACGTTAGTGCTATTTATTCGTTCCAATTGTTTCCGTCTGTGATAAATTTAACAGTGATACAACGTTAAAATATATCCAAATGATAAAATGTAGGGATAAAAATAATGCGTAAGCTACTAGAAGACATGATCGCCCATGCCGCGGTTCACTACCCGCCATGGAAACTAACTTGTTAGACGTGAAGGCAAAATGTTTACCCTTGGAGACGGGAGGGAACGGAGATCAAAAAGAAAAAATATGACTGAAGTCGTGCTTGAAACTAGCAAGGCTAAAAAGACGCAATTGGTGGGGAAAGGAAAAAAATTCACGTCCCCAAGTTGACACAATGTAAAGAAATGGACAAAAGGGACCTTAGCTATTATACGCAACAGTCATTTCTTGGACGCTTTTACGATACTTAGTCCTTTTATTTGAATGCAGCGGCAAACGCATTACAGAAGATGCTCGAACATATTTAAAAAAAAACAACTAACCTTGAAAAAGTAACTTTTTCTTAATAATAATGTTAGGAATATAAAACCTAGCTAGTCTGATGGCCCATCTTGAGCAGAGAAATAATATGCTTTCATTTATACAGACGGATAGATAATAATGAAGATATTGACAAAAGACTGTGTTGTTCATAACAGACGAGCGACTGCACTGTTTAAAAAAAATGTCACTAATTTTCAAAAAATTGCGGCCTTGAGACTCAAGTGCTAAAATCTAGTTGGAATGAAAGAGAGGGGGAGATTGTGGAAAATTGTGGCTAAAAATAACTCTAGAGTTAGATTCGTGTAGGAAATGCATGTAGAAACAAGTGTGTTTTTGTAAAAAACGCAAGTAGAGACAGACGGACCAACAGACAATAATACATACTTGACTGAGGTATGACTGAATTGACTTTTGGTTGGAGGTTTGAAATTTGAAAGGGGGGAAGTCGGTGATTGGCCACAGATAATCATATTATCGGCGCACAGACGCGCATTTTTGCCATTCAACATAAATTGTCCAGTAGTAGACACAGTAATTCTTCAGTGGTGTATTTCCCAGAAGCTAATTGCAATATTTAGAGGGACGCCATACTAGAGCCAGCAGCTCAGCTGAGTTTTGCTAGAATATAACTGTGTTCTCTATTCATAATTCTGGTAAGACTGAAAGCATTTCTTTGTATATTTTAATATTGTTTAATGTTTCGAGTGATTTGATACTGCCATATCAAAATCTACCCCTTACAACAAGTAAGGATTCGCTCTAGATCCCAAGCCCAAGTTCAGGGTCTAGAGACAAACAAAATACATAAACGCCAGCAAGGATTATGAAGGGCGGATCAAGTGTTGAGATCAGTGGAACATATCACCTATCTTATTCAATAGCAGGTAGCTAATGAACATATTTCAGAATATGTAGTCTTGGGGAACTAGTACTATGTGAAACCAACTTGGTAAGATGTGCTGTATGGTCAGAGAGATCTGACCCCGTCTATGTGGTGTTGTTGTGTAATGTTGTGTACAGAAGTGGCTCAGGAGGTAGAGTTCTGACACATGACCCAATACTTTTGTTGCAGAAATGTGAGTTTCTGTTTGGCACCAAAGCGGTGTCAAATGCTGTGGTAATAAATACAAGTGTGGACCAGTGCAGTCTAGTATTTTGTCAGAGCAGCCTTATATTGCCCCCAAGCACGGAGAGGTGGGGCCACCAGATTCCAGCACCAGAACTACTCAGTCAAGATACGTGAGCGTCTGGCCTGCTGGACATTCACCAACTTATTTACTAACTAACACACCAACTATATTCCCATCAACTAGAACATACCATGTTGGGAAATAAAACTTGTATTCCTCCCATCAGTAAATGGACAATGTTTGGTAGTCATAGACTGGGAGTGATGAAGCCACCCCAACAGCACATCCATTAATCGTTCTCCCAGAGAAATTACAAATATAAACAGTAGTAATATTAACTAGTCTTGTAAAATACATATGTACACACCTTTCATTTATTATGCCATATATTCATGCATTTCATTCATAATTTCAAAACCTTTCATATGTTCTGACCAAAATAAAACCTTGGTTCAGAACAAATAAACTTAAAGAAAATTTAATATCAAAAATTTAAACAGCTTGAGTTAGTTCAGTGTGTTATAAATTCTATTAATATTATTAGACTTATTAAATATCTGTGTGTGTGTATGTAATCTACCACAACACATTACATATCAGTACCCTAGATTTTTAACGTAGCCACATTCATTAGTAAAAAAGATATGTGTGAGGTCGTAAGTGGTAGCAAGAAGGGAGTTCTGTAAATTCACAGCTACATTTATCTCAGGAGCCTTCACAGCTGACCTCATGCATCACACTAGGTAATATCACAACCATACAGTACCATCAAATCCACTACATACATTGGGGTCTTGTCCAGGGATAATTCGCTTATCAGTAATATTAGGATCTCCTGGTGGGAGAATTAAATTAGGGGGACAAATTGTAAAAATTAAAAGTGTCCCTTAAAATAAAAGTTGGTGAATCTTCACAGCCAGTGGTAGTTAATTGATTAATTAAGTAATTAGAATTACTTTATTTATTAATTGGTTAGAGATTTATCTTGGTCATTGCTAAATTGTCTAAAAAGTATGGCGGAGCTGGCAAAGTTTAGATCAGCTGCTGTGCTAACGGCGAAGGCTATGGGAATGGATGGTCAGGGTTTAATTCAAAACGTAACTGCAGAATGTGATAAGTATATTGAAAGGGACGATAGGAGGTTATCTGAAGAGAAGAGGCTACAAATTGAGGCTGAGACTAAGAGGCTGCAGATTGAGGCAGAAGAAAAACGACAGCAAAGGGAGTCAGAAGAAAAAAGATTGACTGCCGAAAGGGAGGCAGAAGACAGAAGGTTGCAAAGGGAGCACGAATTACGACTAAGGGAGCTGGAGCTACAAGGCCAGGCTCCTGAAAATGGTGCCAGCCCTTTTGCCTCAGATGCTGCAGCTAGTCAGGGTGCCTCAAACTCAGCTATGGGGTTTCATTTAGACCATTTTGTTGAGAAAGACGATGACATAGAGGGGTACCTCAGTCGTTTTGAATTATTAGCTACTACATATGGGTTAGAGAGAGAGAGGTGGAGTTTAAAGTTATCACAGGGACTGAGAGGTACTTCTTATGAAATCTTCGCAAAAATGAACAGAGAAGACCAAGACAATTATGACATGTTAAAGCAGGCTTTGTTGTTAAGATACGAAAAAAATGGTGAATTTTATCGTAAGAAATTTAGAAATGCCAAACTGTCGTCTGGGGAGACATACCACCAATTATCTGCCAAACTGGAAACCTATTTGCAGAAATGGACTGCTCTGGGGAAGACCCAAGATCTTAAAGAGATGATCATGATAGAGCAATTGAGAGAGTCCATGGCTCCAGACTTGAGAAAATTTCTCATGGAACAAGGTGCAGAGAGGTTGGGGGAGGTTTTAAATGTGCTGAGAGGTATCAGGCAGCCCAGGCAGAGGTAAGTGGTGCTAAAAAGAAGCACATAGACAATTTTAAAGCTCCACAGCAATTTAATAAATTTGATAATAGAGAACAGGGAAATAAAGGTAGGACGAACCTTGAACGGCCAAGAAATGACTATAGTGACAGAAACTCACAGTTCAATGACCAAAAATACAATGAAAGAAAACCGTTGAACCAAGGAAAAAGATGGTGCAAATGGTGCAAGAAAGATAACCATAACACCGAATTTTGTAGAAGGAAACCTTCAAACATTGCTGCAATGAAGTCGGGGACTCAAAGATTAAAGGTTAATCCTAATGGACAGCAGGAACCTTATCACCCCCCAGTTTGTGAGGATGTTATTTGTAATGGGGTCACCACAAGGTGCCTTTATGATACAGGTTTGGATTATGATTCTGTTGTGAAGTCTAGCCTAGTGGACCCAAGTCAGTATACCACAGAAACAGTGGAAATACAAGGGGCGACTAAGGACATACCACTCATGACACTTCCCATCGCAAGGATAACGGTGAAAACTCGCTATGTGGAAGGAGAAATCAGAGCAGCAGTGATAGGTGAACCAATCTACCCTCTGATATTGGGGTGTAGATACGTCTTCTTGGGGAATCCCGAGAGACCTGTGATCATGGCGACAGTGCAGACCAGGTCACAGAAAAAGGAGGAAGAAGGTGAACCTATAAATGCTCATCCAGAGGAGATGAGGAAGGCGCAGGCTGAGGATAGGACACTCAAGCCATGTGTTAAAAAATTGCCCAAATGCCACACACCTCCGAGCAAGGGGGAATATTTTATGAAGAACAAACTCTTATACAGGAAGGCCGGAACTGGAACAAATGGTCACAACCAGCTGGTTCTTCCCACTTCATATAGGGATAAAGTGATGGAACTCGGGCATGCGATTCCCTTCAGTGGTCACATGGGGATCAGCGCCACAGGACAGCGTATAGCTTGTCATTACTTCTGGCCAGGGATAACGGAGGATATAAAAAGATATGTCAAATCCTGCCCAGAATGTCAACGGGTAGCTCCAAAGCATTGGACTGCTCCTGCAACTCTAGGGGAAATGCTCATAGTGGGAACACCTTTTGAGAGGGTTGCAGTGGATATTGTGGGACCTCTCACTCGGACCAAGAGGAGGAACAGTTACATCCTTACTCCGGTGGACACTTGTTCTATGTGGGGAGAGGCGGTAGCCCTGCCATCAATTGATTCAAAACATGTAGCAGAGGCACTACTTACAATATTTACCCGATTAGGATTCCCGCATCAAATCTTGACTGATAATGGCTCACAGTTCAAGGGGAAACTAACGGAAGACGTTTTTAAGCTATTTCAAGCCAGACACTTTCATTGTAGTCCGTACCATCCACAAGGGAACGGCCAGGTAGAGAGGTTCAATGGGACTCTCATTTCTATAGTGAGGAAGCTGGCACACGAAAAACCGGATCTATGGGATCAATTCCTGCCCGCCGCGTTGTTTGCGTATCGGGAGGTACCACATAGTTCAACCGGGATGGCTCCCGCAACTCTGCTATTTGGGAGACACATAAAAGGTCCATTAGAAGCTTTATTAAGGACCTGGACAGATGAGAAGGCAGAAGAGTCCGTTACCTCATCTTATCAATACGTGAACGAACTGACCACTCGTTTGAAAGCTGGATGGAAACTGGCAAATGATAATTTGAAACAAGCCAGGAAGAAACATGCAGCATATTTTAATAGGAAGGCAAAGGACAGAGAACTAGCTGTGGGAGAGAAGGTGCTGCTTCTACTACCCGGTATCCAGAATAAATTACAAACTGGATGGCAAGGTCCATATACGGTTCTACAGAAGGTGTATAGAACTAACTATAAAATTGACAAAAAGGGGAAGGAGAAAGTTTATCATGTAAACCTTTTAACTCTTTCAGTCCCAAGCAAAAATGTGGGTTTGGCCCAAACAAAAATGGCCATCCCAGTATGTTTTTATTGTTTTTGTTTGGAAATAATTTTTTTAAATGTTCATATTCATAAATAACAAAAGTACAAAATGGATGGCTATACTTTAAGAAAATAGCGTTTTTGAGTTGTCAAAATTAGAAAAGAGCTATAGAAAAGATCAAGAGATACGAAAGCCAGTATACTGTTGATTGGGCCAAATGGGTCTAGCGGGAAGTACAGTATACTGGCTGTTGGGACTTAAAGAGTTAAAGAAGTATCTGGACAGACCACTCCAGGAAAGCACCCCCCTACTGACCTTGGCTATCGCAACTCAAATGCAAAAGGAACCACTCACCTCACATGAATACCCATTACATCCTTGTGAAACAGCAGCACAGGTAAAAGTCAGTAAGCACCTGACTAAAAACCAGAGGGAGAGCGTTCAACAGGTTCTGGAGGAACATACAGATGTATTAACAGATAAACCAGGCCATACAAATTTGCTACAGTATGACATGAAACTGGTAGACTCAAACCCAATCTGTATGAGAGCCTATTCTATTCCGTTCGCGAAGGAGAAGGCATTGAAAGAAGAAATAGATTATTTGTTGAAGGAGGGGATTATTTCACACAGTGAATCATCTTTTAGCTCCAGTGTAGTTTTGTTGAGAAAACCGTCTGGGGAACACAGACTGTGCATAGATTACAGGAAACTGAATGCTGTCACAGAAGGACAAGTGGACCCATTACCAGACACAAAACAGTTATTTGCCAGATTAAACAAGGCAAAATACTTTTCAAAGGTGGATCTTAGTAAAGGCTATTACCAGATTCCAGTGAAGCCTGAAGTGAGACCTTATTTGGCTTTTAGCACTTCGGATGGACATTATGAATTCAACATGCTACCATTCGGACTGAAAAATGCTCCGAGTGTATTTTCAAGGATGATGCGCAAATTGTTGGATACCCTGAATAACCCATGTATCACGAATTTCATGGATGATATTCTTGTCGCCACAGAGACATTTGAAGAACACATTGACTCCCTAAAAATGTTATTTGATAGGCTTAGGGAGGCGAACTTAACTGCTAGGCCAACAAAATGTTGTATTGGATGCAAAGAGTTGGAATTCTTGGGACACACTGTATATCAGGGCAACATGACCCCTGACCCCAAGAACTTGGAAAAACTACAGAGAGCACCTAGACCACAAACAAAAAAGGACGTGCGATCATTCGTGTCGTTATGTGGTTTTTACCAAAAATATATCAAAAATTTTAACTCAATATGTGCTCCTCTGACTGATTTGACTCGCAAGGGACATCCAGATAAAATAATTTGGACGGCGCACTGTGAATTAGCGTTCCAAGAGTTAAAGGAAAAAACTCACTAGCAAGCCTATTCTCAAACTGCCTGATTTGACACAGGACTTTGTTGTAAGAACAGATGCAAGTAATGTCGGACTCGGGGCGGCTTTGTTGCAAAGATCATCTTCACCTGATGGGGAACTGAACCCAGTCGCTTATGCAAGCCGCAAATTGAATAAGGCGGAGCAAGGATATTCCACAAGCGAAAAAGAATGTTTAGCGTTAATCTGGGCAATAAAGAAGTTTCAATTCTATTGACTTTTGTGGTCCAGACGGATCCACAGCCCCTAGTATTCTTATCTCAGGCTAAGAATGAAAACGCAAGATTGTTGAGTTGGTCTTTATTACTGCAACTTTATCAGTTTAGTATTGAGTACATCCCAGGGTCATTGAATGTCGGTGCAGATTTCCTCAGTCGGCACCCCTGTGATCAAAATTAGAGTAGTGGTAGGCGTGAGGAGTAATTTTATCTATGTGTATCACTGGTTTTGGAACTTGCCGTAGGCACGTTTTCAAGTGGGGAGATGTGTGATAAATTTAACAGTGATACAAGGTTAAAATATCTCCAAATGATAAAATGTAAAGGATAAAAATAATGCGTAAGCTACTAGAAGACATGATCGCCCATGCCGCGGTTCACTACCCGCCATGGAAACTAACTTGTTAGACGTGAAGGCAAAATGTTTACCCTTGGAGACGGGAGGGAACGGAGATCAAAAAGAAAAAATATGACTGAACTCGTGCTTGAAACTAGCAAGGCTAAAAAGACGCAATTGGTGGGGAAAGGAAAAAAATTCACGTCCCCAAGTTGACACAATGTAAAGAAATGGACAAAAGGGACCTTAGCTATTATACGCAACAGTCATTTCTTGGACGCTTTTACGATACTTAGTCCTTTTATTTGAATGCAGCGGCAAACGCATTACAGAAGATGCTCGAACATATTTCAAAAAAAAAACAACTAACCTTGAAGAAGTAACTTTTTCTTAATAATAATGTTAGGAATATAAAACCTAGCTAGTCTGATGGCCCATCTTGAGCAGAGAAATAATATGCTTTCATTTATACAGACGGATAGATAATAATAAAGATATTGACAAAAGACTGTGTTGTTCATAACAGACGAGCGACTGCACTGTTAAAAAAAATGTCACTAATTTTCAAAAAATTGCGGCCTTGAGACTCAAGTGCTAAAATCTAGTTGGAATGAAAGAGAGGGGGAGATAGTGGAAAATTGTGGCTAAAAATAACTCTAGAGGCAGATTCGTGTAGGAAATGCATGTAGAAACAAGTGTGTTTTTGTAAAAAAACGCAAGTAGAGACAGACGGACCAACAGACAATAATACATACTTGACTGAGGTATGACTGAATTGACTTTTGGTTGGAGGTTTGAAATTTGAAAGGGGGGAAGTCGGTGATTGGCCACAGATAATCATATTATCGGCGCACAGACGCGCATTTTTGCCATTCAACATAAATTGTCCAGTAGTAGACACAGTAATTCTTCAGTGGTGTATTTCCCAGAAGCTAATTGCAATATTTAGAGGGACGCCATACTAGAGCCAGCAGCTCAGCTGAGTTTTGCTAGAATATAACTGTGTTCTCTATTCATAATTCTGGTAAGACTGAAAGCATTTCTTTGTATATTTTAATATTGTTTAATGTTTCGAGTGATTTGATACTGCCATATCAAAATCTACCCCTTACAACAAGTAAGGATTCGCTCTAGATCCCAAGTTCAAGTTCAGGGTCTAGAGACAAACAAAATACATAAACGCCAGCAAGGATTATGAAGGGCGGATCAAGTGTTGAGATCAGTGGAACATATCACCTATCTTATTCAATAGCAGGAAGCTAATGAACATATTTCAGAATATGTAGTCGTGGGGAACTAGTACTATGTGAAACCAACTTTGTAAGATGTGCTGTATGGTCAGAGAGATCTGACCCCGTCTATGTGGTGTTGTTGTGTAATGTTGTGTACAGAAGTGGCTCAGGAGGTAGAGTTCTGACACATGACCCAATACTTTTGTTGCAGAAGTGTGAGTTTCTGTTTGGCACCAAAGCGGTGTCAAATGCTGTGGTAATAAATACAAGTGTGGACCAGTGCAGTCTAGTATTTTGTCAGAGCAGCCTTATATTGCCCCCAAGCACGGAGAGGTGGGGCCACCAGATTCCAGCACCAGAACTACTCAGTCAAGATACGTGAGCGTCTGGCCTGCTGGACATTCACCAACTTATTTACTAACTAACACACCAACTCTATTCCCATCAACTAGAACATACCATGTTGGGAAATAAAACTTGTATTCCTCCCATCAGTAAATGGACAATGTTTGGTAGTCATAGACTGGGAGTGATGAAGCCACCCCAACAGCACATCCATTAATCGTTCTCCCAGAGAAATTACAAATATAAACAGTAGTAATATTAACTAGTCTTGTAAAATACATATGTACACTCCTTTCATTTATTATGCCATATATTCATGCATTTCATTCATAATTTCAAAACCTTTCATATGTTCTGACCAAAATAAAACCTTGGTTCAGAACAAATAAACTTAAAGAAAATTTAATATCAAACATTTAAACAGCTTGAGTTAGTTCAGTGTGTTATAAATTCTATTAATATTATTAGACTTATTAAATATCTGTGTGTGTGTATGTAATCTACCACAACACATTACATATCAGTACCCTAGATTTTTAACGTAGCCACATTCATTAGTAAAAAAGATATGTGTGAGGTCGTAAGTGGTAGCAAGAAGGGCTTTCTGTAAATTCACAGCTACATTTATCTCAGGAGCCTTCACAGCTGACCTCATGCATCACAAAAATGTACGAGTTTTTATTTCACGCATCAGTTTAGAGCCAATAAAAAATGGAAAAAAAAATTTAAACACAGGCTTTTAATGCACTAAAAAGGCACACATAATTTTTTCAAGGAGTGTATAGCATGCAGTCAAAAAATGTAACATCACATTGACAAAAAGCCTGGAGCGATGATTCTACATGAAATTAACTTCTGCTTTATACTTCATTAGACACTTATGGATAAAATATTTGATAAACAGCGCTTAAGAATAGAGAACCTGTGACACTTGGTCGTTCTTGTTTTATATACAAGCTATCATGTTTATCCATATTTCGTTTTACTCAGACGACTTGCAGCTTTTTTTCCATATATGTCCTTCTACATTCAGTTCATCCTACGATTTGCTAGGCTTATCAGAAGTGACAACCAGTCTATCAATTCACATGTTGACACACTAGAATTCAATTATCTTAGCAAATACTGCATGCCTTGCACTGTCATCTACACCTAAACATACCTTGTTTTCTCCTGGAAGCAACGGTGAAAGAATTATCACTTTTCATCCATCCTGTTCGGTATAGTTCTATTCGAACGAGGCCTCCTTTAACACACAAAAAATGTTTCACTACACGTCCAAATTTCCTTTGTATATTACGTCTCCTCTGGTGCCGTAGCTCGCAACATTTGTTTGATCAATACAATTTTACTGCGAGCATCGATCTCAAAGGGTAATGGTACCAAATTTTCCTACAATTACAAATTGCTTTTTTCCATTTCAATTTGCGTGAGGAGTTATTTTGTTTTTGGCTGTTGAAAACTGTAAAGCTAGCTACAACGACAAATTGTTTTTCTTCGTTAGAAATGTAGAAACAGATTTGTCCATGCTAAAGTGTGTCCAGTCCATAATGAACAGGTGCTATGGAACAAGTCATGTGACTTGTATAATCTGTCATACCAGTCACGTGGTCCATTTATTGTTGAGAATTCATAACATTTTCTCCATGCAACACATAATTTTTATTTTCCTAGTGGTATTCTCATTTGTTTTTGTGTTTGTTATAACCAGTGTCATTAGTATGGTTTGGCCATGTCTGCAGAGTGAGAGATGATTGGCTAACACGACAAGCATGGGAAACTAAGAGCCAGGGATCCAGACCTCCAGGACGACCCAGACCCCTAGGATGACAACATTAGACAATCTTTGAAAGACCGAGGAGTAGAATAGACCCAGACCAGGAGGAAGACAGACTATAGGATAAGATTGCGTTCTCTTCCAAGCCTCTAAAGCTTACGATAGAAGAGGAACGACTAAGTAAGTCATTAATCTTGTATTTATGTTCTTTCATTTATTCTTTTCTTCTTGTCTAGAGCAATTTTTTTTAAAGTGTCACATTTGTTAGTCACTATGGTGTGTTTAGTAATGGTCGACATCTGTGCACTGTAATTCCTGTGAATTTTTTATAGTTTCATTGTGTCTCACTTCTTGTACCACAAAAAGTGTTCATTGGATGCACATGTCAGCGTCGTGAACACGTATCTCCTTGTTACACTCTCACCTCCAATTACAACTAGAAAACTAACTATAACTAATTACTAAGAATGTAACCAGCAATAATAAAACCAACAAATAATAGACAACATCATACCAGAAATGACGGCTGAAGTCACTTACTGAAAGGCAGAATAAGTTAAAAAATAACACCAACCAAAGTGAAAAGACACAACAGGGAGGAATAATACAGAACAATGCATACATGTGGTTGGGAACCTCATCTTGTACCATTAATTGTTACAGAAACCACACATGCTTTAGTGTAGGCTGTCTACATGGTGGACCAGCTGTATTGGTGGATCCATGCTTTAGTATAGGCTGTCTACAAGGTGACCAGCTGTATTGGTGGACCCATGCTTTAGTATAGGCTGTTTACAAGGTGACCAGCTGTACTGGTGGATCCATGCTTTAGTGTAGGCTGTCTACAAGGTGGACCAGCTGTTTTGGTGGATCCATGCTTTAGTGTAGGCTGTCTACAAGGTGACCAGCTGTATTGGTGGATCCATGCTTTAGTGTAGGCTGTCTACAAGGTGGACCAGCTGTTTTGGTGGATCCATGCTTTAGTGTAGGCTGTCTACAAGGTGGACCAGCTGTATTGGTGGATCCATGCTTTAGTGTAGGCTGTCTACAAGGTGACCAGCTGTATTGGTGGATCCATGCTTTAGTATAGGCTGTTTACAAGGTGACCAGCTGTATTGGTGGATCCATGCTCCATAAGGAGATTTAAGGAAATGAATGAGTCATACATAATCAGGAATTATGATTTAGTAATGTATTTTATTTTTTATTTAAATGAAATTGATGTTTGAAAATATGTAATGTGAAAAACAATATTTATTTCAATGACTGTGGTATTTATTTATTAGTACGAGTATAATTATTTTCCTTGGCACAAAGCACTACACTTATACCAGTGGGGAAAAAGTGAGATATTTATAAACTGTACTGGTATTTCGTCATGAGTAGGTAAGTATCTCAATTATTTATTTATAAAGGTGTGAATCTATTAGAGCAGTGGCAGCGGACACATTTGTCTGAGTTGTTTTGTAATACAGTATGTTCAAGAGATTTATTAAGAACGCTGTGTAGCATTGACAACACTGTGTGGTGTTCATTGTTATTGAGTTGATCTTAGTGAAGTGGAATCAAGTGTTCATATCTACGATACAGTCTTAACGTATATTTTAAAAAAAAAACATATTATTGGAAAAATCATCATGATCATCACGCCTTTCCGTTCCCCGTGGAACATGGGGCTGAAACAGTTGCTCTCCATCGATTTATATTCTGGGCTGTCTGTTTCAGGTGTGCCTAAGTCATTCCAATTTCCTTAGCCTCCACTTCCCCTGTTCTTCTCCAAGTTCTTCTTGGCCTCCCCACTCATCTTTTCCCTTGTGGGTTCCAGTCAATGGCACATCTGGCTGTGCGTGATTGTTCTCTTCTGAGTGTATGCCACATCCATCCCCACCTTCTTACCTTAATTTCCATTTGTATTGGCTTTTGCCCGCATCGAAAAATATTCACAAAATTCTAGTAGACAACATTAAATATTTTAACAGCTACCAGACATACTACCATACCATAACTATATAATTTTGTTGAGCAATAGTAAAAAAAATAAAAATTATGTGGCACTACTCATTAACATACCGGTAGGAAAAACGTCGAAAAACTAAATCTACCTGTCAGTAGCAAAACGGTGTCAACTAGCTACCAACTGCTATGGAAAGACAAGAACACAGTCGCGAGTTAATATAATAATTAACTGATGATGGATATATACTTTACGATTGTCTGGGTACCTTCCTATTTTTATAATTATTGTTGATCAGAATCCAGATCATTACGCTCCGGGCAAACACATTAAGTCCCAGTCTCCATCAGCAAATTTTGAAAGGTATTGATGTTAATTGCACATGCAGCGCGCTGGTTGTATACACGACGGATGCATCCTCTCATACGTCCATCTCTTATCGTCTTACTTTTGAAGCCGAAAGTTGTGATATACATTTCATATTTTATTACTAACATGCTAACTAACATATATATATATATATATATATATATATATATATATATATATACATATATATATATATATATATATATAGATATACGTCTAAAACTGTAATGAGTTATTCGCTCATTACATTCTTCCATTGTCCGGTTTTATTTGACGTGTCCTTGATGATCTGTCTCTCTTGCTTTAGGCTTTTGTTTCGTTGGTGGATGACTGAGTGCTTTCTTTTACTGCCTATATATTTATATAACTGTCAGGTGTGTAGTCAGTTGTCGGAGTTGAGTGTTGATGTGTAGTTCCTGTTAACTTGACTGTGTCTGTGTCGTCAATCTATTTTTTGCCTTAGTTTTTCGAATCTTTTGGCCGAGTACCATCACTAACAAAGAACTGATTTCTCGGAGCAACCAAGAGGACATTCACACCATTATAACTGCTAAACGGTGGAGTTGACTTGGCCACGTCCTCAGAAGAGACCCTGATGCCATCACAAGAACAGCTATGCTATGGACCTCTGAAGGAAAGCAAAATCGAAGCCAACCAAAAAGAACTTTGGGGCCAAGATGAAAAAAATGAACCAGAGCTGGGGCACTGCAAGAATGATGGCCACTGACAGAGCAAAGTAGAAGCAGTATGTTGCTACCCTACAAGTCCCCATATTTCTAGGTGGTCACAGCGACTATGGGTAGGGAGCACATAGACAAAAGAGGGTCAGAAGTGTGCCATGAGGAAAAAAATATGTTGAGAACGCCCTGCGTACACAAATACATTATCCCTTCTGCTAGCTCACATATGTCATAAACTACAACAACACAACAGGTAGTAACACAAATACATTATCCCTTCTGCTAGCTCACATATGTCATAAACTACAACAACACAACAGGTAGTAACACAAATACATTATTCCTTCTGCTAGCTCACATATGTCATAAACTACAACAACACAACAGATAGTAACACAAATACATTATCCCTTCTGCTAGCTCACATATGTCATAAACTACAACAACACAACAGGTAGTAACACAAATACATTAACCCTTCTGCTAGCTCACATATGTCATAAACTACAACAACACAACAGGTAGTAACACAAATACATTATTCCTTCTGCTAGCTCACATATGTCATAAACTCCAACAACACAACAGGTAGTAACACAAATACATTATTCCTTCTGCTAGCTCACATTTGTCATAAACTCCAACACAACAGGTAGTAACACAACTAATAACACTGACAAACAACATTTTTCTTTCTTATATAAGAATAAGTGTTCTTAGGTCAGTTTCTTGCGCTGATTTCAAATTTGAAATCCGTTTATCTCTATCACGTCGGGTTCTTAAGATATTTGTGAATAAATATATTTTTGGGAAACCGTTATTTGCTCCGTTTCATTTTTACTATATAACTTTTTAAAAATTAATAAAATGCAAAATAATTCTACTTTTTATACTGCTAAAAGATGCATGACATATGTTACGTTATATTTCAAATAGTTACTGTATTTTGAAATAATTCTGAGTGAAATATGGCTTCTAGAAATTGTAGAAATTCGGCTGATCTGTTCTGTTACGTGTGCGGATATTTTACCGATCGTGTTCACCAGAAAAACTTTACACCATTGCTAAAGAAAGCATATGAACTTTATTTCGATTCGAAAGTTGATGATGCAAATAAATCTTGGAAGCCAAATGCAGTTTGTTCGACTTGTGCAAATACATTGACAGGTTGGTTACGAAAATCGCCGAAGCATAAGTCGATGCCTTTTGGAGTGCCAGTAATATGGCGTGAACCGACAAATCACGCTACTGATTGTTACTTCTGCTTGACAAATATCTATGGTTTCACTTTTAAAACTAGAAAGTCTTTGGTTTATCCAAATATTGAATCGGTTTCGAAACCAGTGCCTCATGATCCAATCACGTGTCCGATCCCAGTTCCACCAGAACAATATCCGTTGGACGTGAATGAACCATCAGAAAGTGATAGTTTACCTGCTTTAGAAACTAATTCTGACTCGGATTATATACCGGTGAATGATGGTGTTCACTTAATTAACCATTCAGAACTTTCAGATCTAATACGTGATCTCGCTCTCCCCAAAGGACAAGCAGAATTACTCGGTTTGCGACTCAAAGAATGGAATCTTTTAGCGCCCAATACTCCGATATCTAAATTTCGTCATACACACAGAGAACTTGTTCAATACTTTGAGATGGATGATGACATTTGCTATTGCAAAGATGTAAAAGGTCTAATGGTGCACCTCGGTCATGAGCACATAGTCAACGAATGGCGACTTTTCATCGACTCTTCCAAGACTAGTCTAAAAGCCGTGTTATTGCATAATGGAAATTTATTTTCATCAATTCCAGTCGCCTACTCTGTTCATATGAAAGAAACTTATGACAATATGGCTATACTTTTGGCAAAAATAAAGTACAATGACTACCAATGGCGGATTTGTGGAGACCTAAAGGTCATTGCAATTCTCAAGGGCATGCAAACTGGGTATACTAAAGTTTGCTGCTTCCTATGTGAATGGGACAGCCGCAACAGACAGGAACATTATGCAAGAAAGGTGTGGCCTATCAGGGATCGTATGCAGCACGGGCATAAAAATGTAATACACGAGCCATTGGTTAACAAAGACAGCATCATTTTACCACCGTTACATATAAAGTTGGGGCTCATGAAGAATTTCGTAAAAGCGTTAGATAAAACGAGCAAAGCTTTCACTTATCTTCGAGAAAAGTTTCCGCAAATTAGCGATGCAAAGATTAGCGATGCAAAGATAAAGGAAGGTATCTTTGTAGGACCTCAGATTAGGAAAGTTATTGCAGACAAACAATTCGAGAACTTGTTACATGGTAGTGAACTTCGCGCATGGATGGCATTCAAATCGATCGTCGATAACGTTCTGGGAAATCACAAATCTGTCGACTATGTGCATATTGTTAAGCAGTGCATACATGCATACAGAATTATGGGCTGTAACATGTCCCTCAAGATCCATTTGTTCGATTCGCATCTTGACTTTTTCCCTGACAACCTTGGCGAAGTCAGCGATGAACATGGAGAACGATTCCATCAAGATATCGCCGTAATGGAGTCACGTTATCAAGGACGGTGGAGTGTGACCATGCTTGCCGATTATTGTTGGATGCTTCATCGCGATGTACCACATGCCATTCACCGATGAAAGTCGACTGCAAAGAAATTCAAGCCTACATAACTGTTATACTTCTTGTACAAATGATGTTGTAATACTGTATGCATTGTTAAAAAACTTCAATTGCGTATTTCTAGAGATCCCGACCTGATAGAGAAAAACGGTTTGCAGATTTAAAAACAGCGCATTAAAATTGACCAGAAAAACATAGAAATGTTAGAGAAAGAAAAAAAAAATTTTTTTTTGTAAGTTCAATTATAATTGAACTTAATCTAAACCATGGGAGATCTAGGCGATCTCTAGGACAGTAATACTGGAGGACATCTCGACAACAGATTTACATTTTTACAACAACAAAAATGGTTATATATGATTATATGTCAAAGAAAACAGATTTATTATAACACAATTAATGCCACTAGTATCTCACCTTCCTAGTAATGTTTTTGTAGCATCTCTATGGTAAACATATTTTTTAAGTATCTTTTCCCACCATTATTCAGTTATTCAGCTAAATGCGTATACAATTTCAGGTACGTAATTGTGGCCTTATTAAAAAAAGTATATAAAATAACTAAAATCATCAACGGAAAACGGGGTGCAAACAATATTACGTTAGTAATAAATAAGCAAGCACATTACATCACCACAGCATAAGGGCAGGAAATACGATGGGCAGATCACTTCAGAGAAACACTGAGTAAGGAATCACCAGAGATGCAGCTGAATGTTCCTGAGGCTAAAAATGATCTAGACGTAAATACAGACAGTCCGCGAAGGGAAGAAATAATCACAGCTATCAAAGGGTTAAAGAATGGAAAAGCTCCTGGTCACGACATTTAAATGCTGAATTATTTAAAACAGACCGTAAACCAGCAGCAGAACTATTAGAACCACCATTTGCACAAGTATGGACAACAGTGACAACACGAACGGAGTGGAATAATGGAATAATTGTCAGTTTGCCAAAGAATGGCGTCTTTACAGACTGCAACAACGGGAGAGGAATTACTCTCCTCTTAGTCCCCAGTAAAACACTAGGCAGGATAGATATCTCAGCCAATTTCAAAAGCAGTAGACCATAAACTGAGAAAAGAACAAGAAAGGTTCAAAAAGAAAAATGCGCATTTCATATATTCACCCATATGAACATTATACAGCAGGGCACAGAGTGGCAGCTATACATTAACTTTGCTGATTTTGAAAAAAAGGCTTTTGACAGCATACTCAGGGACAGCTTATGGAAAATACTGAGGGAATAAGGAATTCCCAGCTGCATATGTCCATAATCAAAAGCCACTATGCTAACTTTACATGTAGTGTTGGGCAGAGCAACCTAACTTTTGATTTGAAGACAGGAGTACGACAGGGATGCCCCTTATGCACCTCTTTATTTTAGACTCTCCTATACTGGGTGATGCGCCAGACCATAGAGGGCAGTCCAAGAGAAATAAGATAGACAACGTTTTCTACATTGGAAGATCTATAATACGCAGATGACTCTACTCGCACAAACACATCAACACATCCTGGAAAAACCAGATAGACTGAATAATTCTAAACATCAATCCAAAGAAGATAGAGGTAATGCCACTCAATGTGGGCAATCCTGAGCCAATATCAATAATGATCCAGAAGCTGGAACAGACAAATTTACATACTAGGATGCATTGTAACACCAGACGGCAGAACAAGTTAAGACATCAACAACATAATGAATAAATCGAAAACAGCTTTTGCTAGTCTAAACAAACATATAGAAGTCCTCTCAGTACAACACAAACACTAAATTAAGATTATATGGGAACTGCGTACTTTATGTGCTTCTCTAAGGTGCGGAATGCTGGATAGTAACAGAGAAGGAAATGTCGAAATTGTCCTCTTTCCACACAATATGCCTAAGGAAAATTCTCCGACTTTTTTGACCGATTACTACACTGACAAACAACAATTTTCTTTTTCTTTTTATACTGCTAAAAGATGCATGACATTAGTTACGCTATTTTTCAAATAGTTACTGTATTTTGAAATAATTCTGAGCGAAATATGGCTTCTAGAAGTTGTAGAAATTCGGCTGATCTGTTCTGTTACGTGTGCGTATATTTTATCGATCGTGTTCACCAGAACAACTTTACACATTACTAAAGAAAGCATATGAATTTTATTTCGATTCGAAAGTTGATGATGCAAATAAATCTTGGAAGCCAAATGCAGTTTGTTCGACTTGTGCAAATACATTGGCAGGTTGGTTACGAAAATCGCCAAAGCATAAGCCGATGCCTTTTGGAGTGCCAGTAAAATGGCGTGAACCGACAAATCACGCTACTGATTGTTACTTCTGCTCGACAAATATCCATGGTTTCACTTTTAAAACTAGAAAGTCTGTGGTTTATCCAAATATTGAATCGGTTTTGAAACCAGTGCCTCATGATCCAATCATGTGTCCGATCCCAGTTCCACCAGAACAATATCCGTTGGACGTGAATGAACCATCAGAAAGTGGTAGTTTACCTGCTTCAGAAACTAATTCTGACTCGGATTATAAACTGGTGAATGATGGTGTTCACTTAATTAACAATTCAGAACTTTCAGATCTAATACGTGATCTCGCTCTTACCAAATGACAAGCGGAATTACTCGGTTAGCGACTCAAAGAATGGAATCTTTTACCGCCCAATACTCCGATATCTAAATTTCGTCATAGACACAGAGAACTTGTTCAATACTTTGAGATAAATGATGACATTTGCTATTTCAAAGATGTAAACAGTCTAATGGTGCATCTCGGTCATGAGCACATAGTCAACGAATGGCGACTTTTCATCGACTCTTCCAAGACTAGTCTAAAAGCTGTGTTATTGCATAATGGAAATTTATTTTCATCAATCCCAGTCGCCTACTCTGTTCATATGAAAGAAACTTATGACAATATGGCTATACTTTTGGCAAAAATAAAGTACAATGACTACCAATGGCGGATTTGTGGAGACCTAAAGGTCATTGCAATTCTCACGGGCATGCAGACTGGGTATACTAAATTTTGTTGCTTCCTATGTGAATGGGACAGCCGCAACAGACAGGAACATTATGCTAGAAAGGTGTGACCTATCAGGGATCGTATGCAGCTCGGGCATAAAAATGTAATACACGAGCCATTAGTTAACAAAGACAGCATCATTTTACCACCGTTACATATAAAGTTGAGGCTCTTGAAGAATTTCGTAAAAACGTTAGATAAAACGAGCAAAGCTTTCACTTATCTTTCAGGAAAAACATCCAACTAAATAGAAATTAAACAGCAAGAACTAACAAAGCATTAACAAAAAACTAATTACTCTTAGGACAAGGAAAGACAACGAGGTATATATTAAAAAAAAAAGGGCAACACCTCAAAAAGAACAAATACTAATACAAATTAAAACCAAGTGTAAAGGACAATAGTTATCTACAAAGAATCCAAAAGAGAAAATAAAATGAAAAAATACTAATATAAATAAAAATCAGCAACTGCAAAAGACAATAGTTATTTAAATTGAATACAAGATTTGCAAATAAAATGACACTAAATACCCCAATAATAACCAACTTTCAGGTTGAACAGGGTAGACCAAGATGGAACGAGAAGAGGCAATAACGGTCAGCTGTTAAGTGCCCACTCTCCACCCATCAACTCATAAAAACAACAACAACAACATTATAATTACAGTAATACTTCGACCACCTGTTGGACGGCCTTTTAAATCCATTGGCCCAACACTAAAACCGCGTTTTCGCTGTGCAAGAAGTCTGTAAATTCATTACCGATAATTGGGTTATGTTGTAGTGTGTACAATTAATTATGTTGTATTTTTGCATTAAACTTGTGTAAATTGTTTGTGGATATACAGGTTCATTCGAGGCTACAAATCTCAACATAAGATTCATGAACTACCACAGCAAGTAGAAATGTATGGATGGTGATGATGATAACTTATTCCATTGTGTTCTTTCTTTTTTAGTATTACAAATATACACAATTGGGGGGGGGGGGGGAAAGAAGAATTGATGACGTCGCAAACAGGGGGGAGGGGGGTGTCTGGAGTTTTGTGACGAAATGTGATAATTTCGAAAAAAATTACACAAATTGCGCGACGTCATATGAAGAGATTTGGTCATAGGCCTGTTCCCCATCCTGTTAAAAAAAAAAAGGTTAAATCACAAAAACTTCAACAAACATGGACAGGTCAGTTAAGTTATAAGTTAGAGCTGATGGCACGTGACAGGAGGACTTGGCTTGAGTTTGTTGAAGCCAAGAATACAGTACAGTTTTTTTAGTCTGCTTTTTGTTTTTTAGGATGTGAATTACATTATTTAAAAAAAGGAAAAATATAACTGAAAACAATTTCAACCAGTTAAAGATTATTACAGTAAACCGAAATTTCAGCTGAGATTATAATGTAAATAAGTCGTCCACGAGGGAGTAGTTAACTATTGCGGATAAATGTTAACTATTCATGATAAAAGTTAACTATTACGGATAAAAGTTAACTATTGCGGATAAAAGTTAAGTATTGCAGATAAAAGTTAAATGTGGCGGAAGAAAGTTAACTATTGCGGAAGAAAGTTAACTAGTGCGTAAACAGGATAACTATTACGGATACAAGATAACTATTGCGGATACAATTAAATTATAATGATTACAGTTAATTATTGCGGGTAAAAATAAAAACCTCTTTTATGAAACAAGCAAGTGTGACATCACATTTTTCTAAACACCCCTCCCCCTATCGTCACATGTCACAAAATTAGGACACCCTCCCCTTACTGCGTGATGCCTTATGTGGCTTTCCTTAGTCGCTAGTTACAACATGCATGGTAGGGAACAATGTTACTAATCTCTGTTCCCCTTTCAGGCGGCCCCTGTAACATAGTTTTTGTTTTGTATAATGGTATGAATGAATGATAGTTAAAAATGTAATCTACGAAAGCCATGTATTCATTTATTAACACAAACAACTCATCTCATCTCAACCCATAACCCGTCATGGGTCGTAGGGGTGCCATGGTGGAAGCATCAGCAGACAGGGTCCTCCACTGCTCTCTGTCCTCAGCAATGCGTACAAGTGTGGAAAAACCGTAAATTAATTTTACAGGCCTCAGGTTTCCCTCCCTTATTTGTAATAAATGTTTGTGGAAAAACCGTGCCCTGCCCATTCTTTGATGTTATCAGCCCAGGATTTTCTTTGCTTTCCTCTTCTCCGTTTACCTTTGACAGTTCCCTGGAGGATCGTTTTCGAAAGGGAGTCATGACGAGTTACATGCCCAAACCAGGCAAGCTTTCGACGTTTCACTACTGACAAAAGTGTTTTTGGTGGCCTGCATAGGTGTTTATCTTCTCTCTAACATAGACGTTTGTTTTGTGTTCTTTATAGCAAATGCGCAAAATTCTTCTATAACATTTATGCTCGAAAGCCTGAATCCTTCGCTCCGTATCTGTAAACAACTACTTATACATATAACTCCATATAAGAACACCATTTTATGTCACATGACTAGTAACACAAACAACATACTTATACATATAACTCCATATAAGAACACCATTTTATGTCACATGACCAGTAACACAAACAACTACTTATACATATAACTCAATATAAGAACACCATTTTATGTCTCATGACTAGTAACAAAACTGTAGCCGATGTCGGGAGTCTGACTTCCAACATTTCAGTAGTCTGAGTCTTAGAATTTTTTGATTGACACCACAACCCTAGTAGACAGTTTTACATGGCATGTTCTGTAATGTAGTATGTTCAAGAGATTGATGACCAACATTTTCAGCTCTGATGTAACATTGTGGTGCGCAAATGTAAGACGTCAGAATATTGCCCGTTGACAAGATATTAGAATTGAAAGTGCCACAGCTAATATGTATTCACTATTTAAACACAGGCATGAAGTATAATAGTTTTTCTTTTAGAATCAAAATGCAATAAAAATATTTTAAACAGTAAAAACCCTAACAAATATTTTACAGATGTTAACGTAATTTTACTGTTACCAATAAAAATGTTATAACACTAACAAAAATAAATAAGGATAAAATGAAATTTAAGCATTTAATGCATTAATTGTTTATTATTTAAATTGTCTCCCTTAGGTTAAAAAAAATGTATGAGTATGTTGTCATTTTGTCTTATAACACTTCCAACTGTTTGTCTTATATGTGTTCTTTTTCTTATACGATTCATGTCAGATTTGCTAATGACCTCTCTGTAACATCTCGCAAGAGGCGAAGTAAGTGTCCATCATTCGGGCACTGCCCGATGCCCTACAGCAGTACGGTAAGTGGGGAAATGTGGGGAGGGGGGTGGTGCTCGCTTTTCTGTCTTCCTTCCCTTGCCTTCTCAACGAAACAATCACTTCTGGTAGCTCACAAAGTGGGTTTGAAAATACACAAGCTGAAAAAGAATATTAGAATGCATGCAAGAAACGATAGCAAGAATGTACTAAATAAAAAAACACAGCAACACGATGTAGTTTTATTTGTCTGATGTAAGCATGTTTAAATATACATATGAACTTATTAAAATGTTAATATAATAAATATGTACACCATGATGTTGTTTAGGACTCTGTGAGAAAATGCCACTAGGCAGATAATCTTTCAAAAGGAAATGAGTCATCTTTGCCATCCCAAAAAAAAATTTGGAAGAAAAAAGTCATCAAAACTTTATGGTGGGTGTGGAAGAATTTCAATATTCAAATGCAGCTGCATTTCTGCGCCCTTGAAGCAAAGTGCGCGTTATCCCTCGTTTCCTGGTCACAACCTTTTTTAGTTTTGTGAGAAAATCTGCATAGTACTGTCCATTAACTGTGTTGCCACGAGGCAGATAATCTTTCAAAAGGACATCTTTGCCATCCCAAAAAAAAAGGAAGCATCACTTTTCCTGCAGATTTCTGCGCCCTCGGCTTGACAAGTGTTGGGGAGCCCGGGGTTTTCCATTGCATGCTAGCAATTTTGGATTCGGGGTCATAATGGTGTACCCAAGTCTCATCTACTGTCACCATGGTCTCCAAAAATTTTTTTGACCGACGGCTTTTTGAGCAACTGTTGACAGCAATTTACCCTCGTTTGCTTCTGTTCACGTGTCAACAGTCGCGAAACCCAGCGTGCACACACTTTTCTCATGTTCAGTCTGTTGTGTAAAATTATATAAACTGGTCTTTCATTTAGTTTTACTCTACTAACTATCTCCACAATTGTCATTGTTCGATCCTGGTCAATGATTTTCTTCACTCTTGTTGCATTTTCATCGTTGCACTCTGAGGCTGGTCTACCAGATCTTGGCAGATCAGCAACATTTGAGCGGTCACACTTAAACTGTTGACACCAGTTTTTTACCGAAGTATATGAAGGACAAGAATCACGAAACTGTGTATTTCTGTAGGTGTTTTTCCATGAAACATCAGAAATTTTATCACAGCTCTGGCCTCCTTTTTTTTCCCATTGTTTTGTCAAATCTTTGGAGCAGCAGATCCGGTCAATAGGGTACATTGCGCCGTGCACCGTAGCGGAAAAACCCATTGAAGAAACAAACGCGTACTTTACACATTCAGTGCAAATATGATGAACTTTAAGTGTGCCAAGTTTCATCTTCCTCCTGTGACTCCTTCATGGTCAGGCCCAAGACTTATGTCAATCCCCTTGTATATATACAAGTAGTTGCCCATCGCAAGCGAAGATGGCGACAGCTTCAGACTTGAATTGTGAGACATCAGTTCCGTAATCTCATGTGGCTAATTAATCCTATTTTGGCCCCACAGGCCATGCCACATACGGGGCACACATGTTTGGAGTCGATAGTGGCGTTGCTGCGCATTCTGACTTTTCTGGCAGCACGCTTGCCTTCTGCCTTATCAGCTAAATTATGTTCTGCAATGCGAGCGCCTTGAGTAATGTTTGTCCGCCAGGTAGAGCGATCATGTGCGATAGTCTCCCAGGAGGAGACATCAATTTTGAAGCTGCTCAACGATGCTTTCAGTGTGTCTTTGAAGCGTTTCTTTTGTCCCCTTACTGTTCGCTTACTCATAGAGAGTTCGCTGTACATCAACTGCTTTGGGAGGCGTTTTTCGGGCATGCGAACAAAATGTCCGGCCCATGTAGTTTGGGCCGTCTGCAGCAATGTGTAGATGCTTGAGATATGTGTTCTGTTTAGGACCTCAGAGTTAGATACTCTATCATGCCACTTAATCCTGTGTATCCTGCGAAGACAGCTCATGTGGAAATGATTAAGCTTCTTGGCGTGTCTGCTATACATTGTCCATGTTTCACAGGCATACAGGAGGGTAGTGAGCACTATTGCATGATATACTTTTATCTTGGTGGCGGCACTAATTCCTTGTCGATCCCAGACATTTACTCTTAGTCTTCCAAAAGCTGCACTTGCCTTGGCAATTCTGTTGTTGACCTCGGCGTCGATATTCGCATCTTTGGTAAGGGTACTGCCTAGATAAGTGAAGCTGTCCACCACTTGGAGACGTTAGTTCTTTACTGTAATATTTGGTTCACACTAAGGTTTCCCAGGAGCAGGTTGCAATATTACTTCAGATTTCTTCGTGTTGATGGTGAGACCAAAGTCATCACACTGTGGTGAAAATACAGTGATGCAACGCTAAAATTCCTCATTTTATAAAGATAACAGTTAAAATGAAATGTAAGGATATAATTTGGATAAGATATGCTGCTACGTCTTCGCCCACGCCCTCGTTTTCTAGTGTCATTGAAAACCAACTAGTTATAACATGAAGACTAACGGCCTATTCGTTTAGACGGGGTAGAAACGGAGATAAAAGGAAAAAATGATGCGGTCTGCACACGTGTTTGAATCTAAAGCCTAGAAGACGCAATTTGTAGTTTTAAAGAAAAAATTACGCCACTAGTTGACAATGTAAGAAATGGAACACGAAAAACGACCTTAGCTCTTGTCAGAAACAGACGTATCTTGGACGTGTTACGGTAAATAGTCGTTTTAATTTGAATATAGCGGCAAACGCCATGAACGTGTAGTAAAAACAAATTTCAAGACTAACAAGGAAAAAATTATGTATTTTCTTAATAATAAGTTTAGAAGAATAAAAATTAGCTAGTTTGATAGTCCATCTTTCCCTGAGAAATAATATACTTTTAATTACAAAGACGGAAGATATTGACGAAAGACTGTATTGTTCAATACAGACAAGCAGACAGTTATTTGTGCATACTTCTCACTAAAGTTACTTTTGACAAGTCCTTGAGACTAACGCAGAAAAGCAAATTACATGTGGACAAGGGGCAAACAAGGAGGGTAGAAGCTAAAAATTACTTAGCATAGAAATTGTATACGTAAGTGAGACAAAATTTGTGTAGTTTTTTTTTTGGTAGTTTGGTCCAAAACCAAGTGTAATTTTGGGAAAACCCAAGTTCGGACGGACAGACCGACAGAAGTACATTTCACACTAGACCGAAACTGGACTAAAATTGGACATTTAGGTTTAAATATTTAAACTGTAGAGGGGAAGTACTCTGATTGGACGAAAGATTAATATTGTTGACAAAAATTAGCCGGCAAGTGCCATTTGTTGAAGACTGTCCACAGCAACATATCGTTGATGCTTAGAACTGTGACGTCCAGTAAAGATAGATAATATTTCAAGTGGGACGCCATAGTATAGCCAGCAGCTCAGCTGAGTTTGTGCTAGTACAACGTATCTGTGTGTTTTCATTTTGAATTGTGAGTTTCTTTGTCTGGCACTGTGCTAGTGCCAGATGCTCTGAAGAGATCAAACGGTGGATGACTAGAAGCCTATTATTTTACCTCAGCAACTGTGAGGAGTAGCCTATCATTTTACCTCAGCAACTGTGAGGAGTGGGCCAAGTGAACATCTTGACTACATCGACACAGGCCAGTTAAGTATTGAAGACCTGGCCTGCTGCTGATTCATCAATATAAATAAACAAATTTAAAAAACACTGTGAACAAAGGACTTTGCCACCATTTACCCCTGTTAAAAAACCAATGAACAGTATAACAAGAACTGGGCATGATGATACCACCACGACCCGTCATCCAGTACTAGTTTTCCCAAAGACTCTGTAGTTAGTATCCATATTAGAAATTTCACTTATATATCTATGTACACATTTTTTTCATGTGATCATTCAATTGTATACTCTTTGATTGATATAAATTCATCTTGATTCACACGTCCTGACCATAAGAAAACTTCAGTACCCTAGACATTAAACGTAGCTAACATACATAATAGCAGAATAAGTCTGTTTGAGGTCATAGGTGATAGCAGAAAGGTATCCTGTAAAACTCACATAAACTTTTATCTTCAGGGACCTTCACAGCTGACCTCATTCAGTACACTAGGTAACATAGCAACCGCACTTAATACCATCAAAACCACCACATATATTGGGTAGCTCGTGTCCCGGGATTTAAATTTATCAATTATATAAGGGTCTCCTGGTCCAGGAATTAAACTATTGGGGTATAAGCTTGTAAAAATTCAACAGTGTCCCTAAAATTAAAAGTAATATTTAAGGTAGAAATTAAAAGTTGACGAATCTTCACAGCCAGTGGTAATTAATTAATTAGTGTTACTTTGGTAATTAGATTGTGTAATCTATCTTAGAACATTATTAAAGAGTGTGAAACAGAATGGCAGATCTAGCCAAATTCAGATCGGCTGCTGTGCTGACTGCTAAGGAAATGAACATGGAGGGTCAGGCTTTGATCCAATATGTAACTTCAGAATGTAACAAGTATATTGAAAGGAAAGATAGAAGGTTAGCTGAAGAGAAGAGGTTACAAATTGAGGCTGACAAAGAACTTAAGAGTCTGCAGATTGAGGCTGACAAAGAGGCTAAGGCATTGGAGGCAGATAGGGTGGCTGAAATAAAGCGGCTCCAATTGGAAGAGAAGAAATTAGAAGCAGAGGAAAAGAGACAGGCTGCTGAAAGAGAGGATACGAGATTACAAAGGGAGCACGAGTTACGACTAAGGGAGTTGGAAATTTAAGGCCATGCTCCTGAAAATGGTGCCAGCCCCTTTCCCTTAGATGCCACTGCTAGTCAGGGAGCCTCAACCTCAGCTATGGGCTTTCATTTAGACCATTTTGTTGAGAAAGACGATGACATAGAAGAGTATCTTAGTAGATTTGAACTTTTGGCTACCACGTATGGGTTAGAGAGAGAGAAGTGGAGTCTTAAGTTATCCCAGGGGCTTAGGGGTACTTCTTATGAAGTTTTTGCTAAAATGAATAGAGACGACCAAGACAATTATGACATGCTAAAGCAGGCTCTGTTATTAAGATATGAAAAGAATGGTGAATTTTATCGTAAGAAGTTTAGAAATGCCAAGCTTTTGTCTGGGGAGACATACCACCAATTCTCTGCCAGACTGGAAACCTATTTGGAGAAATGGACTGCTCTCGGGAAGACCCAAGATCTCAAAGGAATTATCATGATAGAGCAATTAAGAGAGTCCATGGCTCCAGACCTGAGAAAATTTCTCATGGAACAAGGTGCCGAGAGGTTGGGGGAGGTATTGAATGTCGCTGAGAGGTATCAAGCAGCCCAGGCAGAGGTAGCTGGCACTAAAAAGAAACATATAGAGAATTTTAAGGCCACAAAGCACTTTAATAAATTTGATACCAGAGAACAAGGTAACAAAGGTAGGACAAACTTTGATAGGCCACGAAATGATTATCGTGATAGAAACTCACAGTTCAATGACCAAAAATATAATGAAAAAAAAACCGTTTAACCAAGGAAAGAGGTGGTGTAAATGGTGTAAGAAGGTCAACCATAACACCGAATTTTGTAAAAGGAAACCTTCTAACATTGCTGCAATGAAATCGGGGAACCAGGGATTAAAGGTTAAACCTAATGGACAGCAGGAACCTTATCACCCCCAGTTTGTGAGGATGTTATTTGTAACGGGGTCACCATAAGGTACCTATATGATACAGGTTTGGATTATGATTCAGTTGTGAAGGCTAGCCTAGTGGACCCAAGTCAGTATACCACCGAAACAGTGGAAATACAAGGAGCGACTAAGGACATACCACTCATGGCACTTCCCATCGCAAGGATAACGGTGAAAACTCGCTATGTGGAAGGAGAAATCAGAGCAGCAGTGATGGATGAACCAATCTACCCTCTGATATTGGGGTGTAGATACGTCTTCTTGGGGAATCCCGAGAGACCTGTGATCATGGCGACAGTGTAGACCAGGTCACAGTCAAAGGAAGAAGAAGGTGAACCTATAAATGCTCATCCAGAAGAGATGAGGAAGGCGCAGGCTGAGGATAGGACACTCAAGCCATGTTTTAAAAAATTACCCAAATGCCACACACCTCCAAGCAAGGGAGATTATATTATGAAGAACAAATTGCTATACAGGAAGGCCGGAACTGGAACAAATGGTCACAACCAGCTGGTTCTTCCCACTTCATATAGGGAGAAAGTGATGGAACTAGGGCATGCAATTCCCTTCAGTGGTCACATGGGGATCAGCGCCACAGGACAGCGTATAGCTTGTCATTACTTCTGGCCAGGGATAACGGAAGATATAAAAAGATATGTAAAATCCTGTCCAGAATGTCAAAGGGTAGCTCCAAAGCATTGGACTGCTCCTGCAACTCTAGGGGAAATGCCCATAGTGGGAACACCTTTTGAGAGGGTTGCAGTGGATATTGTGGGACCTCTCACTCGGACCAAGAGGAGGAACAGTTACATCCTTACTCTGGTGGACACTTGTTCTATGTGGGGAGAGGCCGTAGCCCTGTCATCAATTGATTCGAAACATGTGGCAGAGGCATTACTTACAATATTCACAAGATTAGGATTCTCACATCAAATCTTGACTGATAATGGCTTACAGTTCAAGGGGAAACTAACGGAAGAAGTTTTTAAGCTATTTCAAGCCAGACACTTTTATTATAGTCCGTACCATCCACAAGGGAACGGCCAGGTAGAGAGGTTCAATGGGACCCTCATTTCTATTCTGAGGAAGCTGGCACATGAGAAACCTGATATGTGGGATCAATTTTTGCCAGGTGCGTTGTACGCGTACCGGGAAGTACCACATAGTTCAACCGGGATGACACCCGCAACCCTGTTATTTGGAAGGCCAATCAAAGGTCCCTTAGAAGCCTTATTGAGGACTTGGACAGATGAGAAGGCAGAAGAGAATGTTACCTCATCATATCAATATGTGAACGAGCTGACCACTCGTCTGAAAGCTGGATGGAAACTGGCAAATGATAATTTGAGACAAGCCAGGAAGAAACATGCAGCGTATTTTAATAGGAAAGCAAAGGACAGAAAATTAGCTGTGGGACAAAAAGTGCTTCTTCTACTACCCGGCAGCCATAATAAGTTGCAAATTGGATGGCAAGGTCCATATACGGTTCTAGAGAAGGTGTCTAGAACAAACTATAAAATTGACAAAAAGGGGAAGGAGAAAATATATCATGTGAACCTTTTAAAGAAGTATCTGGACAGACAAATCCAGGAAGGCACCCCTTTACTGACCTTGGCTATCGCAACTGAAATGAAAAAGGAACCACTCACCTCACATGAATACCCATTACACCCCTGTGAGACAGCCGCACAGGTAAAAGTCAGTAAGCACCTGATTACTAATCAAAGGGAGAGATTTCACCAGGTTCTGGAGGAACATACGGATGTGTTAACAGACAAACCGGGGCATACTAATTTGCTACAGTATGACATGAAGCTGGTAGACTCAACACCAATCTGTATGAGAGCCTATTCTGTTCCGTTCGCTAAGGAGAAGGCATTGAAAGAGGAGATAGATTATTTGTTGAAAGAAGGGATTATTTCTCACAGTGAATCCTCTTTTAGCTCCAGTGTAGTTTTGTTGAGAAAACCGTCTGGGGAACATAGACTGTGCATAGATTACAGGAAACTGAATGCTGTCACAGAATATCGGTGCAGATTTCCTCAGTAGGCACTCCTGTGATCAAAATTAGAGTAGTTAGCAGGTGTAAGGAGTTAATTTTATCTATGTGTATCACTGGTTTTGGAACTTGCATTAGTGCATGTTCTCAGGTGGAGAGATGTGTGGCGAAAATACAGTGATGCAACGCTAAAATTCCTTCCTTTATAAAGATAACAGTTAAAATGAAATGTAGGGATAAAATTTGGATAAGATACGCTGCTACTTCTTCGCCCACGCCCTCGTTTTCTAGTGTCATTGAAAACCAACTAGTTATAACATGAAGACTAACGGCCTATTCGTTTAGACGGGGTAGAAACGGAGATAAAAGGAAAAAATGATGCGGTCTGCACATGTGTTTGAATCTAAAGCCTAGAAGACGCAATTTGTAGTTTTAAAGAAAAAATTACTCCACTAGTTCACAATGTAAGAAATGGAACACGAAAAACGACCTTAGCTCTTGTCAGAAACAGACGTATCTTGGACGTTTTACGGTAAATAGTCGTTTTAATTTGAATATTGCGGCAAACGCCATGAACGTGTAGTAAAAACAAATTTCAAGACTAACAAGGAAAAAATTATGTATTTTCAAAAATAATAAGTTTAGAAGAATAAAAATTAGCTAGTTTGATAGTCCATCTTTCCCTGAGAAATAATATACTTTTAATTACAAAGACGGACAGATAACACGGAAGATATTGACGAAATACTGTATTGTTCAATACAGACGAGCAGACAGTTATTTGTGCATACTTCTCACTAAAGTTACTTTTGACACGTCCTTGAGACTAACGCAGAAAAACAAATTTCATGTGGACAAGGGGCAGACAAGGAGGGTACAAGCTAAAAATTACTTAGCATAGAAATCTTATACGTAAGTGAGACAACATTTGTGTAGTTTTTTTTGTAGTTTGGTCCAAAACCAAATGTAATTTTGGGAAAACCCAAGTTCGGACGGACAGACCGACAGAAGTACATTTCACACTAGACCGAAACTGGACTAAAATTGGACATTTAGGTTTAAATATTTAAACTGTAGAGGGGAAGTACTCTGATTGGACGAAAGATTAATATTGTTGACAAAAATTAGCCGGCAAGGGCCATTTGTTGAAGACTGTCCACAGCAACAGATCGTTGATGCTTAGAACTGTGACGTCCAGTAAAGATAGATAATATTTCAAGTGGGACGCCATAGTATAGCCAGCAGCTCAGCTGAGTTTGTGCTAGTACAACGTATCTGTGTGTTTTCATTTTGAATTGTGAGTTTCTTTGTCTAGCACTGTGCTAGTGCCAGATGCTCTGAAGAGATCAAACGGTGGATGACTAGAAGCCTATTATTTTACCTCAGCAACTGTGAGGAGTAGCCTATCATTTTACCTCAGCAACTGTGAGGAGTGGGCCAAGTGAAAATCTTGACTACATCGACACAGGCCAGTTAAGTATTGAAGACCTGGCCTGCTGCTGATTCATCAATATAAATAAACAAATTTAAAAAACACTGTGACTAAAGGACTTTGCCACCATTTACCCCTGTTAAAAAACCAATGAACAGTATAACAAGAACTGGGCATGATGATACCACCACGACCCGTCATCCAGTACTAGTTTTCCCAAAAACTCTGTAGTTAGTATCCATATTAGCAAATTTCACTTATATATCTATGTACAAATTTTTTTCATGTGATCATTCAATTGTATGCTCTTTGATTGATATAAATTCATATTGATTCACACGTCCTGACCATAAGAAAACTTGGCTCAGGACTAAATAAATTTTTAAAAATTGTAAATTTTAAATTTCAACACAGTGTTAATTTACTTGATCATGGAACTTATTATTAGACCTAGTGTTTATATGTGTGTGTCTGTGTACTTAATTACCTGCACACCACATTTCAGTACCCTAGACGTTAAACGTAGCTAACATACATAATAGCAGAATAAGTCTGTTTGAGGTCATAGGTGGTAGCAGAAAGGTATCCTGTAAAACTCACATAAACTTTTATCTTCAGGGACCTTCACAGCTGACCTCATTCAGTACACTAGGTAACATAGCAACCGCACTTAATACCATCAAAACCACCACACACACGCTACAGAAAACCTCCTCATATTGTTCTGCATGTCTAGTTCTGTGCAGGTGTTGAGGTCACAGTCATCCGCAAAGACAAGGTCAGAGATTATTGTTTCATTCACCTTTGTAAAGGACTGTAATCGTCTCAAATTAAACAGCTTCCCATCTGTCCTGTATCTGATGTGTACGCCGTCATTACTGCCATGCGTAACGTTAGACAGCATGGCAGCAAATATCATACTGAATAGTGTCGGAGCGAGCACACATCCCTGTTTGACTCCGTTTGTGACAGGAAATGGTTCAGAAGGTTCTCCAGCTGTGGCCGGGTAGGGTAGTGGGGTTTGCTGTTTATTTCGAGAGTGTTAGATGTAGATGACTAGCTAGTCCGCTAGAGTTGGGGATTGCTCTCTACAGTCTTACAGGTTGTTTTCCCAGGTTCGGGGATATATCCTCTAAGTTGTTTCTTTTATTGTTTTAGAGCAGTTGTTTGTTTATGATATGCTTGTAGCTATAGACCTATGATAGAATGATTCATTCTTCTGATAGAAAACTGCAAATATACGATTCTTGAAACAGCGTAAGGTTTTTACAGAAATAACTTTTAATTGTCTGTTCTGGTACAAAATGAACTTGTCAAATAACACAAATTCTTGATACAGGCATATATACATCAGTTAACAATTAGTAGTACACATTTGGTACCATTTCGTGAGTTCAAAATTCCCTTTGCACCTTTTTAAATCTATCTGCATTATCTCCTATGTCAATCTCCTTGTTTGTACTATTTCCTTAAGTTGTGCATTTAGATTTTGTCCTTGCTAATATACTGCAGGCTCTTCAGTGAAATTAGTAATGCCAGAGTTTTCCTTTTGAATCATGTAGGGATCCAAAATGTTTAATATTCTCCACTTCATTTAGCATTCTTCCTCAACATGAGACCAGGTTTCATTATCATATAAATCTTCGAACCCAAATCTGCGGTAATCATAGATGTGTGCACTATGAACCACGGGAAAGTTTATATTGTCAAATACTTACAGTATTTCAGAAAAACACTTTATCACTACACATCCTAGAATGATCTTTTTCAACAAAAGCTTCCCAGCACTAGACTAACGTCCGTTAACTCTGGATTCTTGGTTCCAACTGAATCGCGTCTATTCTACTTTTCTGCCGGCTGAATAATACTGAGCCTAACCATTGGTTGGAAATCACATGACCAATGCTTGGCGTAAGCGAAGCTAGCCTGATTAATGCTTGGCGTTTCGAAGCTAAGCTGGCCTAATTAAACATCTGTTGTCCCGATTTATTAATATCTTCTGTTTCTAATAAGAATTTATTTTATATGTTAATATAGTCTGTACCTGAAGAAAACCACGGTATACGCGGCTACATACAGATCCCGGGGCCCTGCAAATGTATCCCGTAGGGAGACATTTGAGTACTATCAAATCTTAAAAATTTTATCCCAAAAATTCTTAAGTTAAAAAAAATGTTCAGAAAAATTTAAAGTTCAAAAAATTTGTAAGTCCAAAAATAATTCGGAAAAATTTAAACTAATTCCTAAACTGGGGTCCTATGTCTATATGAGATCAACTTCTATATAAAAACCTAGGGATGGCCATCAACTTCGAAAAATATTTTTAACTATCCAGCTTTTTACAACATTTTTCATCACATTTTCACATTGGCAACACTGACCAAGAAAAAATATTCCCAACTTCATCCAATACAGAAGGTCGTCACTAAAAAATGTGGCGAGTTGCAACACTGGGAAATATGAGCAATAGTATTCATTTGCATAACTTAATCATAATCTAAATGCATGTTGACAACAGTTTATTAGTCATAGTGGGGGGCGGGGTGTAATATCATTTCTGTTCCTGTCATTGGTTTCATAACCCAAGGCTTCAAGTACTTTAAAAATGTTGAAGTTACTTTATTCCTGATGTTCCATCATCATGGGTGGAATTTATTTATTCTTTTAATTCCAAGTATTTTTTATTTTTTTATTTTTTTATTATTTCATAGAGATTTTAAGGTGTCCACGTCCTTATTGTCATGTTGATCTTTTTTTCCATAAAACAGTTTATGCTTCCTTGGTTATCCATCATGTTTTCTTTTCCAATAAATGATCTGGTTGGTCATTGTTATTATATATAAAAAATCTCCAGGCATATGGGTGAAAATTTCTAAATTATAATGTAACCATTAACATGTTTACATTCAATCATATTGTTCACAATAAAAGCATTAAAACCTCATAGCTTATTCTTATTTATTTGTGTCTGAATGTTTCCTATATTTGATATTTTCCAAATGGTAAGTATATGAATTCGTTCCAAGTCCATCACTGTAGAGAATGTTCTCTATTACAATTTTCTCAAAATATGTGATGTTTGTATCCAATATCCACACAGGTAATAGGTCTGGTAATGATCCTGTCCATTTATGATTCAGCGACAATCTTTCTTTTTCTTTCCTGTTTTCTGTCAACACGTTATTTTCATATGTGAGCCATAGCTTAAAATTATTATTTATTATTACTAGTCTTTTGCAAAAATCAACTTTGCACTAACTTGGTTGCGACTATCATACATCAACTTTGCACTAACTTTGTTGCAATATTCATACATCAACTTATTCAATCAATCATTAACAGAATACAACATGTCATTTTAATATTCCTATTTTTCTTCTTCTCTTCTTTTTTTCAAGACAAGGTTCCTGTCAGTCTGGCGACTATGTATCCTTGCTAATCTCTGGTTCCATGTAACATTTTTCTTCTTTTGTTCTTTTTTTGTTCAATGTATCATTTTATGTCTTTCCACAATTATATGCTATGAGGATCCTGTCTAGTTCTCTTGTTCTAACCAGAAATATATCTTTAGTGAACCTTATGAGCTGTCAATATTTTACAACAACACATCATACAATCATTATTATAACATCAAGTCGAATATCTCAATTCTAAAACAGTATACAACAATATTTTTTATAGTATTTATATCGTCAACACCAGTTCTGCCTTCGCAGGTCGAAGGTTTTTCAGAACTCTATGGTATTTATAACATCTGCTGCTACAGCCAGATGATCAATTTATTTGCATAGTTACTTATTATTATGGGGCATGAGGGTACATTTGTTCCAATGGTAATCCGTGATTTAGCGATATGGATGTCCAATCTAGGTACTCCTTTATAATATTATATCCCTTCATTGTATGTGGATCCATGACACTTCAGACTGTGGGGTTACATTGTTCTTGGTCTATATATCATAAGGGTGATCCAAATCTCATATAGTTCCATTATGTTCTGGGTGCATCAGCATTCAATCTTTTTTTTCATTTAATATCCATTGTCCTTAACACTTTTGGTTCCATATAATTATCATAATTCATTTGTGTCTCTTGTCCAATAATGATCCATACATTTATGGTTCTCATATGCAGCAATGGTATTCCTCCGATTTGCTCTGTGTTCATAGAACCCAGAAAATTTTAATTATTTTCTCTGTTATTTCATAACAGCTTCAAATTATTCATTTTCTCACTCTAATGTGAGCATAAGTGCATAAACCGCACAGCAGAACATTAGTTGTGTCAACCTTAAATTTCACCATAATATAGAATGGCATCTTCATCATCACCAAACAGTTGCTTCTTCCTTAAATAGGACATCAGTGGTTATCATCCGGTAATGGGGTATTCAATGTGGGATCAGCATATACCAATGCTATAGAAGGGTATTTCATTTGCTAAGTCAGCATGTGCAAATGTCATTTCTTTAACCTGGGGCAAAGGCATCATCAACAATTAGTTGCAATTTGTTCAATCTGGGGTCAGCATATACAAATGCTCTCAAAGGATATTCTCATTTGCAAAAATCAGCATGCGCAAATGTCATTGGGGTACTTGTCATAGGCAGTATCAACAAAAACTAGTTGTTCGCACTGATGTGGTGATTTATTTTTTCTTGTCTACTATATCAGCTGCTAATTTCATGGCAGTCAATGTTATATGGCATTTGTCTATCATCATGTCATCAATCATGTGCAAGGGTGGCATATAAACATATAACATATTGTATAAGCATTCAAAAATGTATTCTTTTCTTTTCTCTTTTCATTTTTTCTTTTATGTCTTTTGTCTCTTTTCATTTTCTGTTTGATTTCTTTTCTGGATTGCAAATTTTTTCTTTTCAATTTTTTTCATTTCTTTTCTGTTTTCTTGTGATTTCTTTTCTCTTTTCTTTTTCATTTTCTTTTTTGTTTGCATCACAAGTACGAAAGAATGATCACAAGTACGAAAGAATGATAAAATCAATTCACTAAACATTCTAGCTACTACCAATATTCCTAATAGTGAATCCTAACCAATAGGGCTGCAAGTAATAGTTTAGGTTAGAACAGAATGAATATTGTAGCAGTATCTGTTGTCAATAAGTGGCAAGGAAAGGGTACATCAAGGATCTCCTGATTACAACATGATTGTAATTCCAAGGAATGAATATGATTGGGATTGAAAAGATCACAAGTCTAGAATGTCGTCTCAATATAGTGGAAAGGAAAAATAGTAAGTCAAAGATGGTGTAACAGTGGAGTGAAGAAAATCTTACTATAGAGAGTCAAGGTTGGGATATGGAATCTCTTTAGGAGAATGTTTAAAATCTTGACAGTACTAATATACATCTGGGTCTAAAATAATAATGTACATTGGAAAAATAAATAATCCTGTGGAGAAAGATAGTATAACATGCAATACTAGTTTTGGGTATGAGTTAATTGCTGTTAACAGATGTCATAGTGGGAACAGTATGATTAATCCAGGTGATAGATATAAAGGAGTTTAGTATAACTGAGATCAAAGAAATATTAGTATGAGGTAAGAAAAAAACTACTGGTGTAAAGTGTCTGCATGAAAATGCACTAAGATGCGAAATTACAGAACTCTGGAGCTGCAAGGACAAGAAGTCTGGTGAATGAAGCGTGGAATATGATCAGTTACAAAAGTAGAGATGAATGTTACAACAGAATAGTGTGACACATGTGTTATAGGTAAGGTTGTGTAACATTCTAAATATTAAGAAAATGTCTGTAACTAAATAATGTCTGTAAACTCATAACACCGTGTGTTATCAATTGTTTTGTCATTTTTATTTCACAAAACTATAATATCTAATGAAAATCCTCCGTAGGCTGGTCTTGATTGTTCTCTGGGCATCAGTATTTTAAGGCTGGAAAAAAATACTTTCTCAGTGAGGCTTTGACATCTTAGTCTGGAAGCAAGTCATTTGAACTGTCAAAAACTGAAAATAGAGTACATGGGAAAGTTAGAACATTTGTTAATCACTATATTTGCACATCTGCGTAGACCGTGTTCGGAGTGGCGAACACATAAAACACCTGGGCGTGTTTTTTCAGCAAAGTTTTAGTAGTAGGTCCTTTAGTTTTTCAACCATTTCCAACTTTGCAATGTCTCTACTGGATAGGCGAGCATCATATTGGGTAGCAGTGGTAATGGATGTGGTAGGCAACACTGCATTTGCTGATTGTTGGGGCACTGAGGACATTGACGAATGCGGTGATGGCCTAACATCTTTTGATTGCGGTGATGGTTTCACTGTAGTTGGGGTTTGTATGGCTGGAACATCTGTTAGTTTTGAGGCAGGTATATGTTTCGCCTTGATTTTTCGTCTAACGTGGGTCTGTGGTACGTTAACGTCTTTTACATTGGGCGCAGTAATTTGCACACTGTTGTTTTTGACAAGTTGAGCTGAGGCTAATACTTCTCGGCTTGGTTTTGGCACTTGATAGCGTTTCTTCAGAATCTTTCGTCTGATATAGTTGTGCTGTATACGAGGAATCTTATTGCTAGGGAATGAGTCATCAGATTCTGTTTTATAGGCGCGTTTGACACTGGAGCTGACCGGTATAAATAATGTGCTATCTGCATCACTGGTTTCAACAGAACTGGCTGTATCAATGTCTGTTTCTTGTTCGTATAGTTCCACCATTTCTCTGTCATTTTGTTCGTTGGGGTCTGACAAAGCTGTGCCGGGGCCGACACTGTCTTCTCTCATGTCTTGTTCTGTTTCGTCTCCATAAAGATTGCTGGTATATGGTTCAACAATCTGCTTGGGTATAGTTTTTTCAGGATCTGATTGTTCTGAACGACCAATCTTGTTCTTGTGGTATAGCAGTGTTTTGTTTTCACTAGTGTTAAAACTGGAACTGCCTGAATTAGGGGTGTGATAGGTATCAGCTGACGATTTTCACCGCGGGAGTAAGTTTGAGTGTGAATATAAGTTGCTTTGTTGTTGTCATCGTGTGACGTCTGTGGCCTGATTTCTTCGTTTCTAATGCACAGGTCTCTGTCTTGTAGTCTATTACGTAATTCAAGTGGTGGGATGTCCTCTTCACTTTCTGACGAATTCTTTTGTTGTCATGCTCGTTGTATTTCCTCTGTAGGTGGTCTGGGTATGTGGTCGTCTTGGTAAGATTCAGAGTCTGTCGTCTCTGACTCTGATATGTCAGACGAATCTGTACTGGATGGATTATAATTTAGGGTGGCCTTTCTGACTGGTCTTGTATTTGTCGTCAGAGGCGGAACGGGTCGGTGATTATCAATTTTGAGTTGTTTTACGTGAGCTTTTGTTTGGTGTTGTTTCTCTTCATTCCAGATAATGAAGTTTACAGGCGTAGTTTGTTTCATGATTTTGTAGCCATCTAACCATCGGTCATCGAATTTTGAACTGCGTACATGTTTCTTGTAGTATACTCTGTCTCCTATTTTGTACGTTGGTAGCTTGGCTGATTTATCATGTTGTTTCTGTTTCTTGTGAAATGCCTTCTGCGTATTTCGTTGTGCAATCTGGTGAGCTTTATACTTTTCTTGAAGGATTATTTCGATGGGGTCTTCTCCCATGTATTTTCTTTGTTGGCGAAGTAGGTTGTCTAACGGAAAGTTTGGTTCTCTTCCGTATAGCATGAAAAATGGTGACATTCCTGTGGTATCGTTCACGTTTACTCGGATGGCTTCAAGAGCTTGGTTAATGTATAGGTCCCAGTATTGGTGGTTCCCCTTGATATATTTGCTAATAATATCATGTAGGGTGGCGTGCATGCGTTCATTTCTGCCATTTGCATTTGGGCAATAATAAGTGGTTGTAGTATGCTCAATATTCAGCTGGTGTAAGGTGGCTTTAAATGGGTTACCGATAAACTGTTTACCGATGTCCGAAATGATTCGTTTTGGACAGCCATGCCTGGGAATATATTCTTGTAAAAAAATTTGCGTGATGGACTGCGATGTGGCATCACAGAGTGGGTAACTTTCTGGCCAAACAGAGTATTGGTCAACTATGTGCAGAATGTATTTGTTGCCTGATTGGGTGAGTGGGTAAGGACCTGATAAGTCAATGCTTACTATTTGCATGGGGTAATGGGAAGGTTGCATTTCTTGAAGGGGAATTAAATGTGGCTTCATGTTCCGCAATTTACATGTTTTGCAAGTGGCCACGTACTCTGTAATGTCTTTGTAGAAGGTTTGCCAATAATACCTTTTCTTTATAACATCAATTGTTTTGTCTCTTCCCATGTGCCCGTTGTTATCATGAAACTGTAGCAATACTTCTGGGACTAGATGTGCTGGAATCACTTTTCTTAGTGTCCCTTCTTGTTTATGATCAATATAGTATAGAGCTCCATCCGTTGGGTGTACTGTAAAATCTTTACTTTTTGTTGGGTTTTCCTTCACGTATGTGAGCAGCTTGACAATTTCTGCATCTTTTGCTTGTTCTACTCTCATGTCAAACATATCTTGACTTTCTTCTTCTACTTGAGTGGCGGAATCTGAGGTACTTCTTCGACTTGATGAAGTAATTTCATTAATTTCTTTAGCATTATCGTCAATCTCTGAGGATGTGCCATCATTTTTGACTCTATTTCTTTTCACTTCAGTTTCATCATCATATTTAATCCTGGATAAGAGGTCTGCACAGGTGTTCATTTCGCCTGGGATATGTTCGATAGTGGTGTCGTAGGACTGCAAATTCATTGCCCATGTCTGTAACTTATTTGGCTGTTCTTGTGTTTTGGTGAGCCAGTTAACCAGGGGCTGATGATCCGTTCGTATAATGAGTTTGGTTCCTCTGACATAAAAGTCAAACTTTTGTACTGCATAGTGTATGGCGTATGCTTCTTTCTCAATGGTGGTCCAGTTTTTCTGTGTCTTCGATAGTGCGTGTGATAGGAATGCAATGGGTTTCTCATTGGGGATGTTTGGTAGGATGGGTGTTTCATCTTCTAGTACTGGTTGGACCAAACAAGCACCAATTGCGTTATTCGAGGCATTGGCGTATAGTATCATGGGCTGAGAAATGTCTGGATGTCCAAGCAGTGGGATGGTGGTTAGGGCATTTTTAAGATACTCAAAAGATCTCTGGCAGTCTTCTGTCCATTTGAAACGTGCATACTTGCGGGTAAGGGCTATCAAAGGCTCTGCTGCTCTGGAGAAATTGATGTTGTGGCGCCTATAGTAACCAATAAATGAGCGTGTTTGTCCCACCGTCTTGGGGCTAGGCATTTCTCTTATGGCTTTGACTTTATCTTCATCAGGTCTGATGCCATGTCTATTGATGACAAAGCCTAAGTATTTTGTTTCTGTCTTTAGAAACTCACACTTCGACAGTTTTAACTTTATTTGGTGATGCCTGAGTCTATCAAACACTGTTTCAACCTTGCGGAGGTGGTCTTCCATCGTGCCTGCGGTATGTATCAGTATATCGTCTATGTATGCCAGGGCAAATGGATGTAGACCCTTTAACACTTCATCCATGAGTGACATATATGTTGCTGGCGATCCTTTTAGACCAAATGGCATAACATTCCAAAAAAAAACTTCCAATATGCGAACAGAATGTGGATTTCTGTTTTGCCTCAGGTGTCATGGGGATGCACCAAAAGCCTGACCTTGCATCAAGTGTGGTGAAATAGGTAGACTTTCCTAACGTCGCAAGTAGATCGTCTATTCTGGGGAGGGGGTAGGGTATGACTTTTGTGATTTTGTTCAGGGCTCGGTAATCGCAGCAAAAGCGACTGGACCCATCTTTCTTTGTTACGATAACGATGGGGGAGGACCATTGGGATCTGGATCTTTCGATGATTCCTGCCTGTAGAATTTCATTTATAGACCTTTCCACGAGTTCTCTGTTTTTCAAGGGCGTATGATAGGGTTTCATGTGTATTGGCTCCTCTGTGGTTGTTTGAATGTCCATTGTGACAGTGTTAGTTCTGCCTAATTCCATGTCATTGAGTGCGAATACATCTTGGTGCTTTTCTACAAACGTTTTCAAGCGTGGCTCATTATCTTCTGTGGCATTCAGGGTTGCAAGTAACTGAGCTATTCTCTCTCTCTGTGTTTATGATCTGCCACTATATTTCTGGTCTGTCTCGATGCCTCTGTTTCCGTCCCATAGTATTGGGGCATTTTTCTTGCATCTTGTGAAAACATCTGCTCCTGGTATGTGGTTTTCTTTTGGGTATTTCTTTGCCGTTCGCTGGGTTGTGCTTGGTATTGTCTCCTCTGTCATGTGCTGTGTGCATTTCCATTTGTCACTGCATTTACTGTATATACGTTTCTAGTATTATTTCTGGGGTAATCGATATTGTGCCATTGTTTCTGATTATTTCTGCCGTAACTGCGCTTATCCGCGTACGTTACTGTATTTCTTCCGTTTGTGCTATAGGGCTGTCGTCTTTCCCTGGGCGAAAATTTTTCATTCTTTCTGTTTCCAACTTTGCTGCTATAGTATCCTCCTGTGGTGGAGTCGTATAAGAATTCTTCCTTTTCTTCGGAACATTCAATTGGTTTTGGGACTTTATCATATCCACCTGTTTTTGAGTTATATTGATACTCCATGGGGCATGTATCTCTGTCTTGTCGCTTCAGATATCCTCCTGGCAAGACAATTTCTGTTTCTCTGTTTCTTTCTGATATACAGCACTTCATCTTTTCTCTTGGTGTGTTGGGGCGCAAAAATGAGCGATTATAGTCATTCTCATACTGTGGCTGCATTATTTCTTTCCTTCTTATACATGGACTGGTTTTTTTCTGCGGTCTGGGTAAGGTATGCTGTGGTGTAACATAACTGTGACTAGTATCTCTGCCATTTTCTGCATATGACTTATAACTGTTTACCTTTCGTGTACCATGGTTGTTTGTACTGCGATTTCGTGTACTATGTCCAGTGGGAGTGGTTGAGACAATTTGTGAATGGTCTCTATTGGTTTTAGTCTGTCTTATTGTTGACGTATCCACTTGCGCTATAACTGTGTCTCTATTTATAGTGGTAGTTTTTCCTGACATATTCAATATCATGATGGGGAAATCTCTGGACTTCGAGACTTCAGCGATTCCCTCTGTACTTTGTAACAATGGGTCATCAATAATGCTTCCTTCTGCTAGGGGCTGTATTTGGATTGATTACCCTGGTGTTATGTACTCAGAAGTTTTTACTCTGCCTTTTGCTATTACGCGAGAGTTTGAGGCCACCGTTATGGGAGCTGTAAGTCTTACCAAGGACGAAATGTGGATATCGTCCTGGAGATCGATGTAAATATTGTTGACTTTGATTTTCTGGAGGTCATAGTATATTCTAACTTTGTTTTTGTTGAAGAAATCCCTCCCTAGGATAAGATTTCTAGACATGTCTTTTGTAATGACAAATGGGTGTTCAAAATATGTTTCACCTAAAGAAAATTTTACCCATGCTGTCCCAACTGAATTTAGTCTTTGTCCCGTGACTGAGGCTAGGTGTGTTTTGGACTGTTGAAATCGTACTAAATGTTGGATCTTCTTGAACAGCTGGAACCTAATAAGACTAATGGATGCTCCTGTGTCTACTAGTGCTCTATACTGTTGTCCATGTATAGCCATGATGCAGGAACTGGGGTCCGGATGTATTTTGGTTCCATCATTCAGCATTTCTTCATAATGTATTTTTCTGGATGGGTTCACTTGACGATCTCTGTTCTGTGTTGTTTCTTTTGTTTTGGACCATTTTCTATGATAGTAACCCTCACTAACGGTCCTGTTTAGTGAGTGGCACGTCCATTTCCCTGACGCATGAGGGGTTGAGGTGTGCCTCTGGTATACTGATTTCTTGTGTAATTACGTGGGGGTGGTGCGAGTTGTTGTGGTTGGTAACCTCCTTCTCTTCTGAATGGTGCATTATTGTAATTTTCTCTGCAGGACTTGTAACTATGTCCGAACCTACCGCATGTAAAGCATCCATTTGTCTTGACGTTATTAATGTCATTTGTCCTCTGTGTGGGGGGTCTGTAGTTGCGAGGTCTATCATCTTGTTGTCGTGGGCGAGTCCATTGCCTCCTGGCATGGTCAACTTCCATAGGCTCATGCTCAGTATAGTCCCCATGGTCTGGTCGGTGTTCCCTACTTACTCTTTGTTGGAACCTTCGGTGAAGATTTTCTTCCTGTATTGCTGCTTGGATTGTTTCAGCAATAGTCTTGGTGTCTTTTCTAATGAGATGCCTTCTGATGTTCTCTGCTCTAAGGCCATCGACAAATATCCCTACTTGCTGTATTTCTACGTCAGGTGTGGTAGGTATTTCTCCACAAAACGCCTCTTCTGCCATATTGAGGAATCTATCGCCATAAAGTTGTACAGATTCGTCCCTTTCCTGTTTCATCTGTCTAAGGACTGACCAAGCGTGCATTATGTCTATGATTTCTCCATATCTCTGGGTGAGCTCTTTTTTAAGGGACTCGTAGGTCTCTGTGGGGTATTGCTGGGACCTCCTTCTTAGAAAATCAGTCACGAACGAATCAGAGCTTAGCAGAGCGATTTTCTTTTTCTCTTCATCAGTTGTTGCCTCTGCTATTGCCGCAAATGTTTCCATGTCGGCCAACCATCTCCTGAATTTCTTCTTGTCTCCATCGAATGGTTGTACTATGGACCTGACTTGGGATAATTTTGCATAAGTGCTATTCTTTTGTAAGTTCTCAGTAAAGCGCTGTAGTGCTATCAATGTGGGTTCTTCCATATTTGGATTGACTGGGGGCTGCAGCGGTTGTGCTTGTGCAGATCTGTTTTCCTGTTGTTGCTGCTGTTCTACCCCTAGTTGCTGGAAATTTTCCATTAATTGGTCCATTTTTTGTTAATGCTTCTGCTCTTTTATAGAGGACTGGTCATACGGCATCAAATAAGGTTATGTGTGGCCGTGGGAGGGTAGTGGGGTTTGCTGTTTATGTCGAGAGTGTTAGATGTAGATGACTAGCTAGTCCGCTAGAGTTGGGGATTGCTCTCTACAGTCTTACAGGTTGTTTTCCCAGGTTCGGGGATATATCCTCTAAGTTGTTTCTTTTATTGTTTTAGAGCAGTTGTTTGTTTATGATATGCTTGTAGCTATAGACCTATGATAGAATGATTCATTCTTCTGGTAGCCAACTGCAAAGATACGATTCTTGAAAACAGCGTAAGGTTTTGTCAGAAATAACTTTTAATTGTCTGTTCTGGTACAAAGGAACTTGTCAAATAACACAAACTCTTTGATACAGGCATATATACATCAGTTAACAATTAGTGGTGCACATTTGGTACCATTTCATGAGTGCAAAATTCCCTTTGCACCTTTTCTAAATCTATCTGCATTATCTCCTATGTCAATCTCCTTGTTTGTACTATTTCATTAAGTTGTGCATTTAGATTTTGTCCTTGCTAATATACTGCAGGCTCTTCAGTGAAATTAGTAATGCAAGAGTTTTCCTTTTGAATCATGTAGGGATCCAAAATGTTTAATATTCTCCACTTCATTTAGCATTCTTCCTCAACACGAGACCAGGTTTCATTATCATATAAATCTTCGAAACCAAATCTGCGGTAATCATAGCTGTGTGCACTATGAACCACGGGAAAGTTTATATTGTCAAATACTTACAGTATTTCAGAAAAACACATTATCACTACACATCCTAGAATGATCTTTTTCAACAAAAGCTTCCAGCACTAGACTAACGTCTGTTAACTTTGGATTCTTGGTTCCGACTGAATCGCGTCTATTCTACTTTTCTGCCGGCTGAATAATACTGAGCCTTACGATTGGTTGGAAATCACACGACCCATGCTTGGCGTAAGCAACGCTAACCTGATTAATGCTTGGCGTTTCGAAGCTAAACTGGCCTAATTAAACATCTGTTGTCCCGATTTATTAATATCTTCTGTTTCTAATAAGAATTTATTTTATATGTTAATATAGTCTGTACCTGAAGAAAACCACGGTATACGCGGCTACAAAAGACAAGTAAAGAAAATATCGTGTGTGTCATTCAGAATGTTCTAAAGACGAGGGTAGTAGGGGTGGGGGGGGGGGGGAAGACACCTACTGCTATGAGACACTAAGTTGTGGTTGGATTGGGATGGAAGTGTTAAAATAAACAACCTCTGATTAGTAATTTTATATAATTAGGCAGAATGAAAACTCGACTTTAGCACTGGAAACCACGAAACCACGAAACCTAGATACATATTAACATTGGGATTATAATTACAGTAATACCTCGACCACCTGTTAGACGACATTTTAAATTCAGTGGCCCGACACTAAAAGCACGTTGTCGCTGTGCAAGAAGTCTGTAAATTCATTCCCGATAATCGGGTTAGGTTGTAATGTGTACAATTAATTATTTTGTATTTTTGCATTAAACTTGTGTAAATTGTTTGTGGATGTGTAGGTTCATTCGAGGCTACCAATCTCAACATAAGATTCATGAACTACAACAGCAAGTAGAAATGTATGGAAATATATTATCTATATTGTAGCATTGTGTCTAGCTGATGGTCATATGAGGATGACTCCAGATATGCCTCCATGCATAAGACATGGCATAAAGTATATGCTCACTCAGAAAGTTGAAGGGTGATGATAATGATGGTGATGATGATGATGGTGATGATAATTATGGTGATGGTGATGATGATGGTGATGATGATGATGATGATGATGATTATGATGGTGATGGTGATGATGATGGTGATGATGATGACTAGTTAACTACATTCTTCTTCTTCTTTCACCCTCAGATGTCAACTTGAATAAGTTCAAAGGTCGCAGTGGTCAACCTGAGGCTGTTGATATCTCCGTAGATTTTCTCCAGGAATGGTACTGGTGATGGCCATATGCGTTGTCTCTGTTCCTCATATGTTGGGCACCTTTGAAGCAGATGTTCGGCAGTCATATTATCGGTGCCATAGTCACACTCATCAGCAGTAACTTATTCCATTGTGTTCTTTCTTTTTTAGTATTAAAAATATACACAATTTGGAGGGAGGGAGCGGAGAGAAGAAAAATGGATGACGTCGCAAACAGAAGGGGGGGGGGGGGGGGGGGGGGGCTGGAGTTTTATGACGAAATGTGACAATTTCGAAAAAAATGACACAAATTGCGTGACGTCATATGAAGAGATTTGGACATAGGCCTGTTCCCCATCCTGTTATAAAAAAAAAAAAAAGTTAAATCACAAAAACTTCAGCAAACATGGACAGGTCAGTTAAGTTATAAGTTAGAGCTGATGGCACGTGACAGGAGGACTTGGCTTGAGTTTGTTGAAGGTCGATTCTCCTCGTGGAGCTAAAGGGTATTGATTGATTGATATGGCCAAAAAATGATGCCCTTATATGGCGTTATTTGTAAACAATGGTATATCCAAGAATACAGTACAGTTTATTTAGTCTGCTTTTTGTTTTTTAGGATGTGAATTACATTATTTAAAAGAAGGAAAAATATAACTGAAAACTATTTCAACCAGTTAAAGATTATTACAGTTAACCGATATTTCTACTGAGATTATAATGTAAATAAGTCGTCCCCGAGGGAGTTTTTAACTATTGCGGATAAATGTTAACTTTTCATGATAAAAGTTAACTATTGTGGATAAAAGTTAAGTATTGCCGATAAAAGTTAAATGTTGCGGAAGAAAGTTAATTATTGCTGAAGAAAGTTAACTAGTGCGGAATAAATTTAACTAATGCGTAAACAGGATAACTATTACTGATACAAGATAACTATTGCGGATACAATTAAATTATGATGATTACAGTTAATTATTGTGGGTAAAAATAAAAACCTCTTTTATGAAACAAGCAAGTGTGACGTCACATTTTTCTAAACACCCCTCCCCCCTATCGTCACACGTCACAAAATTAGGACACCCTCCCCTTACTGCGTGATGTCTTATGTGGCTTTCCTTAGTCGTTTTTTACAACATGCATGGTAGGGAACAATGTTACTAATCTCTGTTCCCCTTTCAGGCGACCCCTGTAACATAGTTTTTGTTTTGTATAATGGTATGAATGAATGATAGTTAAAAATGTAGTCTACGAAAGTCATGTATTCCTTTATTAACACAAACAACTACTAGTACATATAACTCCATATAAGAACACCATTTTATGTCACATGACTAGTAACACACACAACATACTTATACATATAACTCCATATAACAACACAATTTTATGTCTCATGACTAGTAACACAAACAACTACTTATACATATAACTCCATATAACATCACAATTTTATGTCACATGACTAGTAACACAAACAACTACTTATACATATAACTCCATATAAGAACACCATTTTATGTCACATGACTAGTAACACAAACAACTACTTATACATATAACTCCATATAACAACACAATTTTATGTCACATGACTAGTAACACAAATAACTACTTATACATATAACTCCATATAAGAACACCATTTTATGTCACATGACTAGCAACACAAACAACTGATCTCATCTCAGCCCGTAACCCGTCATGGGTCGTAGGGGTGCCATGGTGGAAGCATCAGCAGACAGGGTCCTCCACTGCTCTCTATCCTCAGCAATGCGTACAAGTGTGGAAAAACCGTGTCCTGCCCATTCTTTGATGTTATCAGCCCAGGATTTTCTTTGCCTTCCTCTTCTCCGTTTACCTTCGACTGTTCCCTGGAGTATCGTTTTCGAAAGGGAGTCATGACGAGTTACATGCCCAAACCAGGCACGCTATCGACGTTTCACTACTGACAAAAGTGGTTCTTGGTGGCCTGCATTCGTGTTTATTTTCTCTCTAACATAGACGTTTGTTTTGTGCTCTTTATAGCAAATGCGCAAAATTCTTCTATAACATTTATACTCGAAAGCCTGAATCCTTCGCTCCGTATCTGTAAACAACTTCTTATACATATAACTCCATATAAGAACACCATTTTATGTCACATGACTAGTAACACAAACAACTTCTTATACATATAACTCCATATAAGAACACCATTTTATGTCACATGACTAGTAACACAAATAACTTGTTATACATATAACTCCATATAAGAACACCATTTTATGTCACATGACTAGTAACACAAACAACTACTTATACATATAACTCCATATAAGAACACCATTTTATGTCACATGACTAGTAACACAAATAACTTGTTATACATATAACTCCATATAAGAACACCATTTTATGTCACATGACTAGTAACACAAACAACTGATCTCATCTCAGCCCGTAACCCGTCATGGGTCGTAGGGGTGCCATGGTGGAAGCATCAGCAGACAGGGTCCTCCACTGCTCTCTATCCTCAGCAATGCGTACAAGTGTGGAAAAACCGTGTCCTGCCCATTCTTTGATGTTATCAGCCCAGGATTTTCTTTGCCTTCCTCTTCTCCGTTTACCTTCGACTGTTCCCTGGAGTATCGTTTTCGAAAGGGAGTCATGACGAGTTACATGCCCAAACCAGGCACGCTATCGACGTTTCACTACTGACAAAAGTGGTTCTTGGTGGCCTGCATTCGTGTTTATTTTCTCTCTAACATAGACGTTTGTTTTGTGCTCTTTATAGCAAATGCGCAAAATTCTTCTATAACATTTATACTCGAAAGCCTGAATCCTTCGCTCCGTATCTGTAAATAACTTCTTATACATATAACTCCATATAAGAACACCATTTTATGTCACATGACTAGTAACACAAACAACTTCTTATACATATAACTCCATATAAGAACACCATTTTATGTCACATGACTAGTAACACAAATAACTTGTTATACATATAACTCCATATAAGAACACCATTTTATGTCACATGACTAGTAACACAAACAACTACTTATACATATAACTCCATATAAGAACACCATTTTATGTCACATGACTAGTAACAAAACTGTAGCCGGTGTCGGGAGTCGGACTTCCAACATTTCAGGAGTCTGAGTCTTAGAATTTTGTGATCGACACCACAACCCTGGTAGACAGTTTTACATGGCATGTCCTGGTAGACAGTTTTACATGGCATGTCCTGGTAGACAGTTTTACATGGCATGTTCTGTAATGTAGTATATTCAAGAGATTGATGACCAACATTTTCAGCTCTGATGTAACTTTTTTTTTTTTAGCGAACTATTTTTTTTAAATTACCCCTTCTTGGGCTCAAAGTGAGATCTACGAACTTTATTTTTTTTTATTTTATTTTTTTATAAACTTTTATTTGTCATTGTTTTCACTTTACAAAATCAGGTACATTTTACATGACATACAAGAAAGATACATTGTATATTAGATATGAAACCTTTTGCGCACTCTCACTTCCATAGTGTACTTAAACAAGTTACAAAAAAATAAAAGAATAACTTGATAAACAAAATACATTTAAAAAAAAAAATTAAATAATAAATAATTAAGATTTTATATAGATTAACTGAATAACAAAGAAATTAAAGAGTTAATTTACTTTTAAAAAGAATAATTAAATTAATATGGTTTATAGCTAATCAAAATCCCGTTTAGTTCATAGTATTTTATATCTAGAAACTTACACTTGCTCACACTTTCGCATGTACACCTGAGCTACTGTTTAGAATCTCCGAAATGAGTCAAAACATTTGAGAAGAAACATGAAGAAGATTAAAAAAAAACGCACCTACATACCGATAAATACATTCACGTACATACCTACGTTCGCTCCGTTTTTATTATTTTTTTAAAAATTATATTGGATTTTATTTTATTTATTTATTTTTAAAAAATCCTTTTACAATTTACCAACACCCGTACATTGTATAATGCATATAAAATAAACACGTACTCTCACTCACTGGCACATTTGAAAGAAAGTTTCCAAATAAAAACCTTCACATACCCATTGAAACTTGCATCCAGAAAGCCAAAACATGGCTATAATTATTTAAACATATGTACAGTCAATTTTAGGTTCACATTTGTTTCCTTCCTCCCCACCCACCCTCAATCCCTTCAACCTTTGATATATTGTGTTTTTTGTAAGAATAATTTTGAGAATAAGTGGGCGTTGTACTGTTTCCCTTCAAACACCGCGCAGTTCCTACAAATCCAGACTAAATATTTAAATTCCACTGTCAGGCTCAAAAGTTTCAGTTCTACTTGTTGTGTGCACTTTGGTACGGAATTCAGCATGATAGCTCTATACATGTCTATACTGCGTGGAAAGTAGACCATCAATTCCTTTTTCAAAATTCCTATTGTAGCAGTGACTGTACTACAGTAAAAAAACAAATGATCTTCTGTCTCCTGTGTATTGGTATTACATAATTTGCATTTTGGGAGGTTCTTCCACTGTGCAACAAGTCTTTGCCTAATGGGTGTCATGTTATATAATAATCTAAACGTGACTTCCTTTGGATGGAGCAATTGGTAACTCGAGTAGGCTCCTAAAAATAGGTTGGTAATCAGTTATAAAATAATTGTACCCACGTTTTATCCTTGTCACTAATGAGGGTTCTTGTACACTAATAAGGCTTCTGTAAATGGAACGTGTATTTTGTTGTAATAAAGGTGTGTTTCCTTGTATGCTCTGTATGCATTGTTTGTAGAACCGTGGTAAAGTGCCAAAATAATAAGGTTGATTGTTTTTGTAACGACATACGTTAGATAATCTCAGACCAATATAATGAGCTAAAGGGTATTGTTCAGGATTTTTTACTATTTCTCCTATGTACTTGATTCTTAAAGCTTTTATTTTAGTTGCTATATCTTGTAAAGATACCCCCCTTTATCTTTGGGTTGTATTAACGTTTTATGCTTTATACAGTGTGTTGCGTGCATATTTTGACGCACATATTACAAAAATCGATATGGCTATTTAATATGGGAAAAATATAGACATTCATTCATTTGTGTATGAAAATGCTGTCTATGGTAAAAGCGAGAGAATCCATGTTTGATTCACACTTTTGATTATAGGAGTAATCGTTCTTGTTATTGATCCGGCGCATGGATTTTGCTCTCATGCCTGTACCTATTTCTTAGGGCCAGAAAATAGATTAATTTGCTTATTATGTTTATGGCCTGAATTCATATGTATTACATGTTATTAGTACAAGTAGAATCAGTCCTATATTGTATATTTTTGATGGGTAGGCAGGACTAGATTCTTGTTATTCCGCTCTAGCGGAAGTATGAGTTGTCTGGACAAGTCGTGATGAGTTCCGATGTACCGTGACAATGGCGGGTACGCCTTTTCTAGGGCTGGCAGATTCTTAAGGAAAAATGATTTATGAAGTGGTTTTTCTTCTATAGGAGATTGTTCCTCTACTAGAGTTTGTGTTAGAGACTCTCCTAAGGTACGGTACCATGTATGATTCGGACTCCATGTAATGCCAGTCCCTGTTATTGATGATCTCAGGTCGGTTAGACCTAGCTGGAATTTTGTGCTTCGCAACACTAGGGTCAAGTTTGTATCGACGGAGATGACGGGCTCCATACTATAATTATGTCTACGTGAGGTAACTGGATTACTGTAGATCTGTATGGAGGAACTTTATGAAATTATGCATATGTATTGCAAATTAACTTTGGCTTATATATATATTCTCCTGTGAGCGAGTGAGCGACAACTCAGGAAGGCGGCCATGTTAAATTCCTGTCATCATACTTTAGTATCACTGTCCAAAGAACGGGGCATGTATCTTATTACTCGGACAGTGACAAGGAGATCTCAATCTTGATAGAAACCCCCTTTTCGTGGTTTCATAATATACTACAAACTATGGACGTCAAGCAACTTTAGTTATTTACCGATCCGCCTTCACTGACGCGTTTAGTCAGATAGGGGATGCGGCCATAATGTATCATGACATTGAACTTTTGATGTACTACCCATTATTTATGAATGTGTCATGACTTCAGATCTGCTATGTATGCCTACAAATTGATGTGTCAACATACCCATGATGTACTCGTTATGTCCCAGTGTGTACGTCTGAATAAATTGTGCAAACAAAGATTCCAACAGTCTGCATTGGTGCCTTGTAGACACATGTGTATGAGTGATTATATTGGTCAGCACACGAACAGTACCCATTCGCGTTAATCACAGTCTACACTTCTACTCCATACATACACCATCCTGCGTCGGTTGAAGTGACCAAGTTTAGGGCCTGCTTCCCCTGGAGCCTTAGAAGGAAACTACTGTTGACAGCCACCTTTGCCTTCCCTAACTCAGGACTAGGGTGAGTTACCCATTTATAGCTGGGTAGACTGGAGCATGCCTGACCTCAACAACACACCACACTGACACTTTACAGCGTGGGAAAGAAAGAAACTTTACACAGTGTAAGGTGTTGCGAAATAAGAAAGTTCTTATTAGTTTGTTTATTCCTGTAATAATTTCTTGAGAAATGATTTGAACATTTGCTATGTAAATCAATTTAGGTACAATAAAAGTGTTGATTAAAACCGATCTTCCGAAAATTGTAGTAGTTTTGTATTTATATCTTTCTAGTCTGTTTTTTATTTTCTCTAACAAGTTTTTCCACACCTCTGTATTCCTTTGTGTTGGAGTGACGGTGTATGTAATACCGTAAATTTTTATTTCATTTTCTGGTTTTCTCGAATAGTGGAGTCCTGAGGAAAAGAAATTAATGTTAAACTATCATCCATTAAAAGTTACATATGCAAATATAGAAAATTTAATAAATACCAAGCCTGCTCTTGTAAAATGTATTCTTTAAAACAATAATAAAACGTCATAACATTACCATACTTAAAATATGAAATATGTCTCACAGACTACATAAAAATGTGCTGCAAACAAGAAAAAAAGCTTTAAATTATTAATAGATTAAAACAAGTTATAAACTACTTTCTAATTTATATTTTTATTTTTGCATAATTCTTTCCCTTAAACATTTAAACTTACTTTAGTAAACTCCCCTGAAAAATTCAAACCTGACTTATCTATCTATCTATCTATCTATCTATCTATCTATCTATCTATCTATCTATCTATCTATCTATCTATCTATCTATCTATCTATCTATCTATCTATCTATCTATCTATCTATCTATCTATCTATCTATATCTATCTATCCAGAGCCGGATTAACGTAGTAGCAAAAGTAGCATATGCTACGGGCCCCGCGCTTTTAGGGGCCCCGCGCCCATAAATATGTAAATAATTTTTTGGTCATCTTCTAATACGAGCGTTAAACCAATGATCTTGTGATTTATACCATCTTTAGCGCCTTTTCATTTTCAAAAGAGATTGAACAATCTCACACTAATGAGCATTGAACATAAACTTCTGCGTGAAATTGATACATCCTATATCATCAACAAATTTGTTCATGCTAAATGTAGAAACATTAATATTTAAACAATAATGTTGACGGTGTTGTTTATTTTGATAATTCTTCTTCTTCCTTCTTCCTCGTTCGTCCTGAAAAGGACGGTGGTTGCGTTGTGTATGTTTACGCCGAAGCTGTGATATTTGCACCTTTCGGTAGACACATCCGACTTCTGCACGGCATTTTTAGGACCGGGTTTGCCTTCCCATTGCGATCCACACTCGCTCAGCCAGACTGCACTGTTGCAGACTGTTTCCAGGACCACCACGTGGAGGTGGAGTGCGGTCTTGACCAGCTCTGATTCGCTGGTCTTGACGCAGGCAGTCAAGCTATGAGTCGCTGACTGCATTCACTATTGCTGCGTCTTTGGGTCCCTATTTTGATAATGATAATTACTATGCAAATTAAAAATGATTGTGTTCAAATATATTTGTGTTGTTTTATTGGTTTTTTAAAATATAGGGCCCCTGTCTTAACATATGCTACAGGCCCCGTACTAGCTTAATCCGGCCCTGATGTGAGCTAGCAGAAGGGATAATGTATTTGTGTAAGCAGGACGTTCTCAACTTTATTTTTCCTCATGGCCCACTTCTGACCCTCTTTTGCCTCTGTGCTCCCTACCCATAGTCGCTGTGACCACCTAGAAATATGGGGACTTGTAGGGCAGCAACAAACTGCTTCTACTTTACTCTGTCAGTGGCCATCATTCTTGCAGTGCCCCAGCTCTAGTTCATTCTTTGCATCTTGGCCCCAGAGTTCTCCGCCAAGTTCTTTTTGGTTGACCTCGATTTCGCTTTCCTTCAGGGGTCCATAGCACAGCTGTTCTTGTGATGGCATCAGGGTTTCTTCTAAGGACGTGGCCAAATCAACTCCATCGTCTAGCAGTTATAATGGTGTGAATGTCCTCTTGGTTGCTCCGAGAAATCAGTTCTTGGTTGGTGATGGTATTCGGCCAAAAAATTCGGAAAATTAATTCAAGAAATAGATTGACGACAAAGACACAGTCAAGTAAACAGGAACTACACATCAACACTCAACTCCGACAACTGACTACACACCTGACAGTTATTTAATTATATAGGCATGAAAAGACAGCACTCAGTCATCCACCAACGAAACACAAGAGAGACAGATCATCACTGACACATCAAATAAAACAGGAGAATGGAAGAATGTAATGAGCGAATAACTCATTACAGTTTTAGAGGTCCTACGACCAATCATCATCAACAAAGTCATAAATCAGCTGGACCTAAGGAAGATGACACTATCGGCGGACACAAGCGGTAAACACACAAACTGAACCTACCAAAAACACACATGCATCTAATTTTCTGCTAGATGACCTTTTAAGGACGTGTCTTTTTCAGAGCTGCCGTCAAATCTGTAATAATAGCTGTAGAAATAAAAGTAACACACTTGCAAAAATAAATAAACACACACATTTAATAGGCAACTATGTTAGAATAAACGCACGACGTAACGACTATACAACAGCAAATGGATTGATTTGCCGTTGCCCTAAAGACGCCAATAGGCGTGATGGGAAACAATGGCAAAGAAAACCCATCTGCTGTTGCCCTAAGACGCCACTAGGCGTAATGGCCACTGACTGCTTTGACGGTCGGTGGCTAAGGACGGAAGAAGAAGAAGAAGAAGTAACGACTATAGACATCCCAGCTCACGGTCCTTTACATGATTTCCCTTTTCAGGGCTTAAAACAATGATAACAAATAAATAAAACAAATAAAAAAACGACTGAGATGACAGTCTAGCGATCAAAACTTCATAACAACTAGAACAAAATGCTCCAATTATAAGCGAAAGATCACACATCTGGTCAAATTGGACGGGACATCGGACATAACGTAAAAAGATACTTAACCACGTGATGCTGTAAGGAGCGGCTGAGTCCGTCACTTGGGCGACAAAGAAATATTACAAACACATCTGGACTGTATAACTACAACGCCTTCAGGATGAAGTAATAAATGATGGAAACGCTGGAGCGAGAGAAGAAAGAATTGACACTTGTCACGGACAACATTAATATGTTATATAATTCTCTCCCCGTCATCAATGACTATTTAGGGGAGGTAGCTTGTTTGCTTTCCAAGAGAAACAATTAGATTATGAACATAATATCAGATTGAATAGAAGATGTTCATACTTTGTAACTTCTATAAATTTATTATAAACAATTGCATTAGTCATAACATTTTGTTTCTGGTACAATATTAGTAATTGTTCCTTTTTTAAATATAGTTTTTTTTATCTATGCACATTGTCAAAAAATTTAAAAGATTTTCAACTTAATGTACATTTTAAAGTATTGAGCACTTACCTGTTCTACCACTCTCAATGATACTATATTGCAAATATCGTTATCCATTCGTAAATGTGCACAACAACCTGTTTCATCAGCCAATAGTTTTCTGCTTCCGTCTTATTATAATAGAAAAACACATTTTTTAAATATTAATTTGTATTTATGGTCAAGGGTAATCTCTTAACGAGGAGTTTGGATTTGCTTAAACCACATAAATAAATAAGTAAATAAATGAAGAAAAACTGAATACTGGAATGTGAAAGTGTCCAATGGCTAGAATTCTTGCTACCTGTGGCAAGGTGATTGGTATCAAAATCTTAAACAAAAACGACGTCATTACTTTTACGTCATATTATTTGGTTCGGTGTTTGCAACGTTTCAAAGCAGGGCATCACTTTCAAATATTAACCATGAGCCTGGATCAGTCGGTTATATCAGTAGGCTATTTTGTAATGTGTGATATGTTTCCTGATTATGTACGAGTTTTGTAATGTGTGATATATTTATTGATTATGTAAGAGTTATGTAAGGGGTTATATATTTCCTGAATGTGTACGAGTTATGTAATTGGTGATTTATTTTCTTATTATGTACGAGTTAAGTAATGTGTGATACATTTCCTGATTATGTGAGAGTTATGTATTCATGTTACTTAAGCGCCCAATGGAGCATAGATCCACAACTACAGCTGGTCACCTTGCAGACAGCCTACATTAAAACATGCATGTGATCTTCCAGTGGTGGTTTCTGTACCAATTAAATAAACATGATGTGGTTGCCAGCCACATGTATGTGTGGCCGTGCATTGCTGATGATGTTGTATAGTGGTTGGTATCACTACCCCAACAGTAGGCAGGCCTTGGTTGATGGTATAAAAGTCATTTCTTACTTGATGCAAAACAACAACAGTTCAAGCAGACAGCTGACGATTAATATCAACACTAGATAAGTAACTTGACTTCGACAACAGTGCAAAATATGATGACGTTTATTTACATGTAACGTGACTGGTGTGAAATAATGAGTACAAACTTCCCTTGAGGTTGGTCAACCTTGTACATCATAAATTTAGACTCAATTATTTTCTCAATGTCTTGCTCTCTCATTCTTCCTTACTGCCTCAGTGTTTACTAGCTGTCTCTAGATGTTAGGGCGTTCATTCTTCCTTACTGCCTCAGTGTTTACTAGCTGTCTCTAGATGTTAGGGCGTTCATTCTTCCTTACTGCCTCAGTGTTTACTAGCTGTCTCTAGATGTTAGGACGTTCATTCTTCCTTACTGCCTCAGTGTTTACTAGCTGTCTCTAGATGTTAGGGCGTTCATTCTTCCTTACTGCCTCAGTGTTTACTAGCTGTCTCTAGATGTTAGGGCGTTCATTCTACCTTACTGCCTCAGTGTTTACTAGCTGTCTCTAGATGTTAGGGCGTTCATTCTACCTTACTGCCTCAGTGTTTACTAGCTGTCTCTAGATGTTAGGGCGTTCATTCTACCTTACTGCCTCAGTGTTTACTAGCTGTCTCTAGATGTTAGGGCGTTCATTCTTCCTTACTGCCTCAGTGTTTACTAGCTGTCTCTAGATGTTAGGGCGTTCATTCTTCCTTACTGCCTCAGTGTTTACTAGCTGTCTCTAGATGTTAGGTCGTTAATTCTTCCTTACTGCCTCAGTGTTTACTAGCTGTCTCTAGATGTTAGGGCGTTCATTCTTCCTTACTGCCTCAGTGTTTACTAGCTGTCTCTAGATGTTAGGGCTTTCATTCTTCCTTACTGCCTCAGTGTTAACTAGCTGTCTCTAGATGTTAGAGCGTTCATTCTACCTTACTGTCTCAGTGTTTACTAGCTGTCTCTAGATGTTAGGGCGTTCATTCTTTCTTACTGCCTCAGTGTTAACTAGCTGCCTCTAGATGTTAGGGCGTTCACGACTGGAACACGACTACTGCTGTCGAGATTTATCTGCCTTCTAAATTCTTCATGTATGTGAAATTCAACTGTCACTCAAACATTTTGATTCTAATTCTTCTGTCTCTGTCTCTTTTTTTTTAATATGCTCTGCTTAACGTGTCTTGGTAAAGACTAGCCTAACCACCAGGGGTGATAATTTCATATTAGGGGTAGCTGTCATAAATACTTTATATTTAAATTAAAAGGTTAGTAATACAGACAGTCTGTTTACATATACATCTCCACTGATTAAAATGTGTTCACAACATAAATTTAATATGTTTTCATTTATGTTTACACTGATTGAAAAGTTTGAAACTTCCATTACTTTAAAATGAATATTTTTAAATAAACATTTACTGGTTCAAAGCTTGAAAATTTACATTAATTTTAAAGTGAATATTTTTATATGGACATTTTCACTGCTTTCAAATTGTAAGTATTATACTTAGAATGTACATCATTTCTTTCATCTTTCCCTCCCTGCTCAGTATGGAACCTGGAACTACTTTATGCTTTTAGTTTTGTTTACGAAATTATCAATAAAGCAATCACCAACCCGTGCACTGTGGGTTCATGAATCGTCATTCTATACGCTGAGGTTTCCTGCTTCAAAGGACTTTGCTATCCACAAGCGAGTTCCACATATTAAATTCACATGGTAATATACATATAAACAAGGTACATATATATATATATATATATATATATATATATATATATATATATATATATATACATATATATATATATATATATATATATATATATATATATATATATATATATATATATATATAATCTATGTTAGTTCACATGATAGTGATAAAATATGAAATGTAAATCACAACTTTCGCCAATCCTGGCTCACAGACGTTTTGATCAGATGAATAAAAGAGACTTGAATCGGCCTCTTACATGCGTCTGGGGTGTCGTTAATTTAATAAGTCTCCTCTCTGACTTCGTATGTGGTTCTTCAGTTTCCTTAGTCCCGGTTTCCTTATTGAAAATGTTAGAGATTTCCTGGGCTATATTGTAAGTCCTGACAAATACTCCAATAAAAGGTGTCCGGTATTTTAAGAAGGAATTCTGAATTCTATTTCTTAGCTATGGCAATCTGGTATCATGGCAAGAGATTTCTCAAGTGAAATAGCATGAGAAAATGGTCAGATTATATCCCGTGCCTTCCCACGCCTTCGTTTGTTATGAGCTATGAAAAAACTCCAATCATATTCAAACATGTCGGTTATGGGGTATTTTAAAAATATTCCGACATCGGATAATATTGAATGTAAGGCAGAGGTCAGCTCTACCATATGTGGTAATAAGATGTCAGATGCCCCTGTGTACAAACTTACAGACAGATCGGTAAACTCATAAAACAGCGTGTTCAACATGTAACTATCATCTTTTTATCAGAAAGTACTCTTGTCATAACATGTAGGACAGGAAACGCTTATAACATAAGTGTCCGCCGAGTACACGAGATCTTGTGCTAATCTTAGCCAACCTGTGCCGCTCCCTTACGACTTCGAGTAATTATCTCAGCAAATCTGGGAAGCGTCAAGCAAATGTGATTTTTGTCACCCACAGAAAGTGTCAAGGAAATCGACAATATTCAAATATCTGCTACTTAGCAGAAAATAACGAAGAAAGAAAGAAAAGTATGATAATTGAGAGCACATATTAAAGATCAGTAAACAATTCTACACTCTCTTAAAGAACACGTATACCTTTCTCTTCCTTATTTTTATGGTGCACTGTTGACTTTTGTCATGGAATTGCTTCTCCTGCTTTGCAGTAGTGGTCCAATAGTGGCTAAAACTCAAGAGTATCTAATAACGGTCTTCAATTGTGTCTACCGTCGCACAAGATTACTCTTGGCAGAGTTGTAGATAGAAGGATACAGATGCTTCTATCTCAAGTTGATCTTTATAAGATATTTCAGAAGTCAAGAACAATGCTGCATTGAGCAGGACAATTGTTAACATGCAGTATATTCTTACTTACTTACTTACTTACTTAGTCGTTCCCCTTCTACCGTGAGGTGTAGAGGTTTGGAAGAGAGAGCGCCAGACTATTCTATCGGCTGTCTTCCTCCTGGCCTGGTTCCATTCTAGTCCTCGGTCCTTCAAAGATTGTCTAATGTTGTCCTCCCAGCGGACTCTGGGTCGTCCTCGGGGTCTGGATCCTTGGCTCTTTGTTTCCCATGCTTGTCGTGGTAGCCGATCTTCTCCCATTCTGCAGACATGGCCAAACCATCTTAGTTGGGACTGTTCTACTTGGGTCTGCAGTATATTCAACATGATTAAATCGACGTTAAATGTGTATATTTACAAATAACAAATTTAATAATCAACTAAGTTTAACAGTTTAAAAAAATGTTTAATCTTCAACATAAAAAATTAACATCATCGTTTGATGGCATGGTGTTTTATGTAAAAAGTCACTTGGCAGCTTTTAGGTTTGACAAAGCTGCAAATAGTAGTTTCTGCTTCCGCTGGGTTTTTGGGTTCTGTTCAGAAAGGTCGCTACAGTTCTCGTTACTCTGGTCAAGATTAGATGCTCAGCACGTTCCAAGTCAGATCACGGAGTAACTCAAAGCTGGTCTCGCGTCTCTACGACCCTCTGATGACAGTGTCTAGTTCGTCGTCACGCCACTTCTACCCTCACTTTGTTCCAGAGATTAGTACGCTCACTGGCACCACCAAGCCAATCTTGACTCACAGATTGTTTGCTCAGAGGAATAAAGGCACTTGACTAGGTCTCTTACTCGGTTCTGGTGTGTTGTTATTTAGACAATGAATTACCACTATGACTCCGTGTTTTAGATTCCTCAGATTCCTGTGGTCCCTGTTAAATTGTAGAGTTTATTCTAGTCTCTGAAGAACTTTAATTTGCTCAAACAGTAGGGGCCGGTTCCGATATACGAATCTTGATTATAACTTCTGGCATTCTGGTTTTCGTCTTGGCAAGCGATTCTCACAGTGTACTGGACTTGCAAGAAATATCAGATTATATTGCAAGTTTTCTGCCCTTTTAAATTTATGATGAAATATATTGCATGACTCATCTAGTGTAAAATTTCAAACGTTACTTTTCTAAAAATGGGATGTAAAATCCGATTATTACTTAGTGAAGTTACGTCTCAAAAACTTCAACATGTCCTACCAGATTGGGGGATTATCTGACTTGCCTATCCCACGTAATTCAACTATCGTAATCAGACTATGACTTGACACAATTCGACCGTCTTGTCTGGACATTTCGTGGTTTATCCGCACCTCCAATATGCAAGTCTATTATTCTGTGGAATTGTAAAGGATTACCCTAAAATGTGGGACCGTCACGTTTGTGTGATCCAATTAGTCCCTCTGGGATGGGCCGGCGAATTAACGTGAATTGAAGTTTGAAAGTAATGTAATTATTGACAATAGGATGAGTTTTCTGTGTTCACAAATAATTGCAGGGTAGAGAAAAATAAAAAAATATCACTCTCAAAGGAATGCAATGCAATCCTGCTGAAGTGGACATGAGAGCGCACAAACCGTTTTGTGACATCTTTGTTAGAAATATTAACACTGGCTTTTCGAGAAATTACAGAAACAGTATTCATATGGGTTTACCAGGAGTGTAATGAAAATGATTCTGATCAACAATAACAATAATATTGACTATCCTACTAGTGTGCTATGAAGGCAAGTCTACTGCCTATAAAGCAAGAATGTCACGTCAACCTGACATTAACATGTGGGTATTTCTACAGGTCATTGGCAACAACAACAACGTATAAAGCAAGAATGTGACGTCAAGCTGACAATATTATGTGTGTATTTCTACAGGTCATGGGCAACAACCACAAACTATAAAGGAAGAATGTCAAGTCCACCTGACATTAACATGTGTGTATTTCTGCAGGTCATGGGCAACAACCAAAACCTATAAAGGAAGAATGTCAGGTCCACCTGACATTAACATGTGTGTATTTCTACAGGTCATGGGCAACAGCCACAACCTATAAAGCAAGAATGTGACGTCAAGCTGACATTAACATGTGTGTATTTCTACAGGTCATGGGAAACAACCACAAACTATAAAGGAAGAATGTCAAGTGCACCTGATATTAACATGTGTGTATTTCTACAGGTCATGGGCAACAACCACAACCTATAAAGCAAGAATGTGACGTCAACCTGACATTAACATGTGTGTATTTCTACAGGTCATGGGCAACAACCACAACCTATAAAGGAAGAATGTCAGGTCCACCTGAAATTAACATGTGTGTATTTCTACAGGTCATGGGCAACAACCACAACCTATAAAAGCCAGCAGTAAACCTAAGAAAATAGAAATCTGTAAAAAGATAGTTGAGGTAACAAGTAGGGAAATGGTCTGAAACAAGACGATATGTCATGACTTTGAAACCCAGCTGCTGCAGATCTGAGTGGAACCGTCACGATTACAAATGGTTTGGCCATGTCTGCAGAATGGGAGAAGATCAGCTACCATGACAAATATGAGAACTCAAGAGAAAGGGATACAGACCTCCAGGATGACCCTGAGTTTTCTAGGAGGACAACATCAGACAATCCCTGAAGGACTGAGTGCTAGACTGGAACTAGGCCAAAAGGAAACAGTTGATAGGATAGCATGGTGCTCTCTGTAGCAAACCTCTACACCCCAAGGTGGTCAAGGGATGACTAAGTAAGTATGTGACTAGTATTTCTACAGTTCACCATTCTCATACATTAAATTTTAATGACTTGTTTTCTAGAGCTTAAAAACAAAAGAATGATAAAAGTAAGATAAACGTTCTGCAACCTACCCCTTCACCCGTGTGTTACCGGGGCCCGAAAGGGGAGCAAAGAATAGTAACACTGTCCCCTGCCAAGCATGTCGTAGAAAGCGACTAAGGAGGGTTGGGCATGGGCCGGTTACCCCATCCGGTAAAAAATTTAAACCACAAAAAACTTCAACAAATATGGACAAGTCAAATAAAGAAAATAAAACACAGCCATCCAAGACAGGGGAAGGTCCTCTCGTGGGGAGGCGTATGATGCAACACAGAGAAAGCCGAAAGGAGTCTGTGTTGCTGACTAACCTTCTTTCTTCTAGGAGAACTTCCAGATTTGGCACCTGGAATGTTCGGACATTAAACGAACAAGGGAAAGTGGCGCAAGTAGCAGCAGAAATGAGGGAATACAAAATCGAGGTTCTGGGAATGTGTGAAACAAAGTGGAAGGGGGTAGACAGGAAGAAACTCATCACAGGTGAATTGGTGCTGTCCTCAGGACATGAAAACGAAAGTTCACACCACAGTGAAGGGGTAGCTCTTATGTTATCTAAAGAAGCACATAAAGCACTCATTGAATGGGAAGCTGTTGGACCCAGAATAATAACAGCTACTTTCAAAACAGCTAAAAAGAAAATTCATGTAAATGTCATCCAATGTTATGCACCAACTAATGACAAAGAAGAGTCTGTGAAAGAAGCATTTTATACTAAACTACAGGAAATTATGGATAAAGTAAAAAGAAGAGACATCACAATTTTGATGGGTGACATGAATGCAAAGATAGGTACAATCAACACCGGATTTGAAGAAGTCATGGGAAAACATGGGCTAGGAGTAATGAATGAAAATGGAGAACTATTCGCAAACTTCTGTGCTTCAAATCAACTGGCTATAGGAGGAAGCATGTTTCCACATAAGAGAATACACAAGGCAACATGGATATCACCAGACCATAGAACAGAAAATCAGATTGATCATATATGCATAAACAAGAAGTTTAGATCATCATTGCAGGATGTAAAGGTATATAGAGGAGCAGATGTGGCATCAGATCACCATCTTCTGATAGCCAAAGTAAAAATGAAACTCAAGAGATATGCAACAATGCAAAATTATAGACAACAGTATAATGTAGGACAGCTAAGAAATCAAGAAACAAGAGACAAATTTGCGGTCACAGTATCCAACAAATTCCAAGTGCTCCAACAGCTGGAAGAGGTAGAGAATACAGAAGACTATTGGCAGCAGGTCAAAACTGTATGGAAGGAGACATGTGAAGAAATACTGGGGAAAAGGGAACGACAACAAAAAGCATGGATAACAACAGAAACCATCAATACGATAAAAGACAGAAAAAACAAGAAAGCAGAGTTAAACTTAAGCAAAACCAGAAGTTCCAAAGCCAAGGCTCAAGAAGTGTACACAGAAGCAAACAAAGAAGTAAAAAGAAGTATCAAAAGAGACAAGAGGAAGTATATTGAGGAGTTGGCAAGAGAGGCAGAAGATGCTGCAGCCAAAGGTAATATGAGAGAACTGTATAGCAGCACAAAGAAGCTAACAGGGAAATACAAGCAAACAAGTTGCCTCATAAAAGACAAGAATGGGAAACTGCTCAGCAATATACCAGAGCAAATGAAGAGGTGGACAGAATATTTTGGGCACCTTCTCAATAGACAAGCTCCACAAAACCCGCCGGACATCCAGCCAGCAGAAGAAGAGCTACAAATTAACGGTGAAAGACCAACGAAGGAAGAAATAAAGAAAGCCATAAAGCTTCTAAGAGATGGAAAAGCGTCTGGACCTGATGGCATTCCAGCAGAGGCCATCAAAGCAGATATCGACACGGCTACAGAGATGTTATATAAATTACTTGGTAAAGTCTGGGAAAAGGAAGAGATACCAGCAGAATGGAAGGAAGGATATCTGGTTAAGTTGCCTAAGAAGGGAAATTTACAAGAGTGCACAAATTATAGAGGAATAATGTTACTATCAGTGCCAGGAAAAGTATTAAACAGGATTATCCTTGAGAGATTAAAAGAGTCCATAGACAAGAAACTGAGAGATGAACAAGCAGGTTTTCGACAAAACAGATCATGTACAGACCAGATAGCCACTTTGAGAATAATAGTTGAACAAAGTCTGGAATGGAATTCACCACTATACATCGGATTTGTGGACTACGAAAAGGCATTTGACAGTGTAGACAGAGAATCACTTTGGAAATTGTTGAGGCATTATGGAGTTCCCCTGAAGATCATTAATTTAATAAAGAAAACATATGAAGACATGACATGCAGAGTTCTTCACGAAGGACAGCTTACAGAACCGTTTGGGATAAGAACAGGAGTGCGACAGGGATGCCTCTTGTCTCCATTTCTTTTCTTGCTGGCAATAGATTGGGTTATGAGATCATCGACAACACACAACAGAAATGGAATCCAGTGGACTCTGACTAAGCAGTTGGATGATCTGGATTTTGCTGATGACTTGGCTCTTCTGTCCCATAGCCGTAATCAGATGCAGGACAAATTGAAAACACTCGATGAGAGGTCACAGCAATTGGGTCTGAAAATACACAGGGAAAAGACAAAAATAATGCGAATAAATGCAGGTAATGATAACAGGGTTGAACTTGAAGAAACACCAATACAAGATGTAGAATCATACACATATCTTGGCAGTAATATAGACAAAGTTGGAGGGACAGACAGCGATATCAAAATAAGAATACAAAAGGCAAGAGGAGCTTTCATTGCATTGGGAAATATATGGAGATCAAGAGAAATAGGATCCAACACGAAAATAAGAATCTTCAACTCAAATGTGAAGTCAGTCCTATTGTATGGCTCAGAGACATGGAGAACAACAAAGACAACAACCAAAAAGCTACAGACTTTCATAAATGGGTGCTAGTGTAGAATAGAGGGATTAAAATGGTATGACAAGGTTACCAACGTGGAACTGATGACAAGAACTAGACAAGTGCCAGTGGAACAAGAAATGAGAAGAAGACGATGGCGATGGATAGGACACACACTGAGGAAACCTGTTGATAGCATTACAAGGCAGTCCTTGTTCTGGAACCCCCAGGGCAAGAGAGGCAGAGGAAGACCAAGAAGTACATGGAGAAGAGAGTTGGAAACAGAGGTGAAAATGATGAGGAAAACATGAAAAGAAGTTGAGATGATGGCACGTGACAGGAGGACTTGGCATGTGTTTGTTGAAGGCCTATGCTCCTTTGGGAGTGGAGGGTTATGAATGAACCTACCCCTTGAATTCCTGTCGAGTACACTCAGGGTTATACATAACACACTTTGGGAAACACTGTTATACAGGATGGGGTAACCGCCCCATGCCAATCCTACTCTTTTGCCTTTGATGACGTGTATAGCAGGTCAGAGTGTTACTATTCTATTGCTCCATTTCTGAGCCCGGTAACACGTGACCGAGTGTGTAATAAGAAGGTAAACCCTTAACAACAAAATAGTACCTGTAATCCAGAATACTCATTGCGTCTTGGATCCGGTTACGATTATGAACAGACAAGCCGGGTCTTTCATAGAATGTTTAATTATTATCCATATTCTTACAATGGCTACTTCTTATAGATAGACAGACAGACGAATGTATGGATAGACAGACAGACGGGTGTATGGATAGACAGCCAGACATAAAAACAAGCAAGCTGATAGGCAGCAGGCAGACAGATAAGCAAGCAGGTAGGCAGACAGGTAGACAGACATAAGGCAAGCAGAAGAAAGGCAGGCAAACAGACAGATAAGCAAGCTATCAGGTAGACAGACAGGCAGCTATACAGTTGACAGACAGACAGATCCTTCTATAATACAAACAAGCTGTTTTGTACTTACCACTTGGACCAGCAGATAACAGGGAGGATAACTGTTTGAGAATAAACTGAAGGTTGTTTTGTTTTATCAATTTTTTTTCTTCGTTGCTTTGACAGACTGCCAGTTTGCACGTTGCATCTGAAGACATAACAGGTTTAGATTAAATGTCAATACGGACGGATGGATGGATGGTTGCACTGATGGATGGGTGGATAAATAGGTGGATGAATAGATGGATGAATGAACAGACATATAAGAAGGCCGACCGACATCAAACAGACAGACAGCAGGCAGGCAGACAAACAGGCTGACAGGCATCAGGCAGGCAGACAGACGTACAAATCCCTCTATAATACAAACGAGCTATTTGTTATTTACCACAGTAGCCAACAGCCAGACGCCAACTTACAATATATAAAAATTGCCATACCTTGCGGATATGAACAGTATTCACTCAAGCTTAACACACAAGCACACAAAATAACCAATTCATATTTCACAAAAGACATCTTTCCATTTTTCATCCGTAAGCACACACACGTTAACCACATCATAATATGACAAAAAACTAACAAAGTTATAACTTAGAATTTAAGTTGAAATAAAGTAATTGTTCGTTGCAAGGGCACAATCTTTCATCATCATCTTTATTACTTCCTTTTGCTCACCTTGTAGAACGTGTAACATGTAACAACCATGCATCTCATTAAGATGTAACATCTACACATCTCACTAACAATACCACTATTATTTCCGTTTGCCTTCCTTGTAGAGCGTGTAACATGTAACAACCATGCATCTCATTATGATGTAACATCTACACATCTCATTAACATTACCACTATTATTTCCGTTTGCCTTCCTTGTAGAGCGTGTAACATGTAACAACCATGCATCTCATTAAGATGTAACATCTACTCATCTCACTAACATCATCATTTTTATTTCCTTTTGCCCACCTTGTAGAGCATGTAACATGTAACAACCATGCATCTCATTAAGATGTAACATCTACACATCTCACTAACATCACCATATTTATTTCCTTCTGCCCACCTTGTAGAGCATGTAACATGTAACAACCATGCATCTCATTAAGATGTAACATCTACACATCTCATTAAGATGTAACATCTACACATCTCATTAAGATGTAACATCTACACATCTCACTAACATCATCATTTTTATTTCCTTTTGCCCACCTTGTAGAGCGTGTAACATGTAACAACCTGCATCTCATTAAGATGTAACATCTACACATCTCATTAAGATGTAACATCTACACATCTCATTAAGATGTAACATCTACAAATCTCATTAAGATGTAACATCTACACATCTCATTAAGATGTAACATCTACACATCTCACTAACATCATCATCGTTATTTCCTTTTGCCCACCTTGTAGAGCGTGTAACATGTAACAACCATGCATCTCATTAAGATGTAACATCTACACATCTCATTAAGATGTAACATCTACACATCTCATTAAGATGTAACATCTACACATCTCACTAACATCATCATCCTTATTTCCTTGTGCCCACCTTGTAGAGCGTGGAGCATAGAGCCATCAATGTACCTGGTAGAGCGTGGAGCATAGAGCCATCAATGTACCTTGTAGAGCGTGGAGCATAGAGCCATCAATGTACCTTGTAGAGCGTGGAACATAGAGCCATCAATGTACCTTGAAGAGCGTGGAGCATAGAGCCATCAATGTACCTGGTAGAGCGTGGAGCATAGAGCCATCAATGTACCTGGTAAAGCGTGGAGCATAGAGCCATCAATGTACCTTGTAGAGCGTGGAACATAGAGCCATCAATGTACCTTGAAGAGCGTGGAGCATAGAGCTATCAATGTACCTGGTAGAGCGTGGAGCATAGAGCCATCAATGTACCTGGTAGAGCGTGGAGCATAGAGCCATCAATGTACCTTGTAGAGCGTGGAGCATAGAGCCATCAATGTACCTTGAAGAGCGTGGAGCATAGAGCTATCAATGTACCGTGAAGAGCGTGGAGCATAGAGGCATTAATGTACCTGGTAGAGCGTGGAGCATAGAGCCATCAATGTACCTTGAAGAGCGTGGAGCATAGAGCTATCAATGTACCGTGAAGAGCGTGGAGCATAGAGGCATTAATGTACCTGGTAGAGCGTGGAGCATAGAGCCATCAATGTACCTTGTAGAGCGTGGAGCATAGAGCCATCAATGTACCTTGAAGAGCGTGGGGCATAGAGGCATTAATGTACCTGGTAGAGCTGGAGCATAGAGCCATCAATGTACCTGGTTCATTTACAGGAAGCCTGCACCAACATTCGGGTGCTCGTGCAGCAGTGGTTTTTGTAGCATGGTGAGGTTGCCTGCCTCATGCACATCCTTACATTAATGGCCTCGTACGTCATCACCTTAGGGTACAGTAGTCCTATTTTGTTTATATCTGTTCACAGACTCCCATCAACTACAGGGACCACTACTCTTGTCAGCCCCAGTTAAATGTCACTTAATAGTTAATACTTTCCTCAGAGACTCCCATCAACTACAGGGACCACTACTCTTGTCAGCCCCAGTTAAATGTCACTTAATCGTAAATGTTTTCCTCAGAGTCTCCCATCAACTACATGGACCAATACTCTTGTCAGCACCAGTTAAATGTCACTTAATAGTTAATATTTTCCTCAGAGACTCCCATCAACTACAGTGACCAATACTCTTGTCACCCCCAGTTAAATGTCACTTAATAGTTAATATTGTCCTCAGAGACTCCCATCAACTGTAGGGAGCAATACTCTTGTCAGCCCCAGTTAAATGTCACTTAATCGTAAATGTTTTCCTCAGAGACTCCAATCAACTAGATAGAGCAACACTCTTGTCAGCCCCAGTTAAATGTCACTTAATCGTAAATATTTTCCTCAAAGACTTCCATCGACTACACGGATCCAAACTGATGATGACATGCTGGTAGTTAATCTAGTTCTCATCTTATATCCTCCCCTCATCCCCCTTGAATATACTGTCGACTGTGGCCACCTGCGTGATCGTTGTCTCTGCCTGTGCCATCCATGACATTCGTCTCTTTATTCATCATTTTAATCGTCTCTTAGTACATGCGAGAAGGTGTAGTAGCCTTATTCTTTCTCCTGCCCATCATAAAATATTTGGCACCCGGGGCGGATCTTACCTTTGGCACTCCCTGCCATAAAGAAAAAAACTCTTGCAAGCATATTTTTAGCAGTAAGTACTATTGTGAACGGTGGTTTGGTTTTGATAGAGCGAAAGAGTGTAGAAAAATGGTTTAAGAAATATGAATGGCTGTAGATATAGACTGTTTGTCTTGGTTGAAGGGAAATAAAATGAGTGAACGGATACTTTGAGAAAAGGGAGGAAACTCCACATATTTTGGTTGGTAGATAAAGTGTTGGATTTGGGTTAAGCAGATGTAGTGGGTTATCAGTTATGGTTTAGTAAATTAGCATATGAGGAGTTAGTAGTAAGCTTTTAAAGAAGAGTCTATGGTATGCAGTTAAAAACAGCAAAAGGAGATAATGTAGGATTGGGTCCCTTGTGGATTTTGGTAAGTTGAGAAAAAAAAGTATGCACGGGAAAGTCGAGATGCGTGAACACAGTTTGGGGGGGAACAGAGAATGTGAGAACGGGGTTGTTTAGGGATTGATATTGTGGATTTTTTGTGCTTCCAGGACCTTTGTGTGTGTTAGTTAGGCTGTTAGCTTAACTAACTCTGTGACTTTGTTTTTTTTGTTTCTGATTTGGTTTAAAAGCCAAGAAGAAAAAATATAAAATGCCCGCACCAATTGTGCCTGTTTTTGTTCTCAACATGGAGAAGGACCTGGATGGAGGTGAGTTACATAAACCGGGAACATTATTGATCTCAGTAAATGGGCCACAGGCTAATAGAGCCTCATATTCTTTGATTGCCAGCATTCTGGCCGGACCAGCTGGTGTTGGTACGAGTGGCGTCGCCACATTATACAGGTTTGCGGGCCCATTCAAGTGGTATGCAACACTAACAGCAGCTGCCCAGATGAAGCATTACGCTGGCCTGCATGGCAGGAAATTTGAATGGTCAAACCCGCAGATGTCAGTATACATTGAGCACCTGGATAAGGAAAAATCCAAGGGTACACTCAACTGGATGCCCCCGGCCATGAAAGCAGAGGCGGCTCAGCGAATTGCTGCAGTGGTGACAGGAGATAAAGAGGCGGAAGTGTCACGAGTAACAACTGCCCACGACAAGTGGAACTTTTTGTTCAAGCCGTCGGCACAACAGGTGCCTCATTTTGTCAACCTTAGAATGGAAGGCCCGACAGAAAAATTCCAGAGAGTGTGGGTATCCCTACCAGGAAGAAGAACCCAGTGTGCCATCTGCGGGGGTGACGACCATTGGGTCAGTCAATGCCAAACAAGCGAGGAAGGAGGTAGTGACAGCCGATACCACGCCCGCCGAACAAAGTTTGCTCAATCAGCCGATTGAGTCCCCCGCTTCAGAGAGCCCACGGAAAAAGATAGATTCAGAAGGGTTTGAAACTGTGAGCTATAAAAAAGAGGACAAACGTACCCCGAAGAGGAAGCACCTAGTCCTCCAGACAACAGGGCCGGTTAAACCAAAAGAAATTAGGCGCAGCGGGAGCACATCGCCATCCAAACGCTCGCCCTGCAAGCCACAAGATCTGCCACTTTCCCCTAAGGTAACAGCTTCTCAACCCCCCCCCCCCACCTTGAGGTACGAGTCAATGCCCATTATTGATGAGCCGGAGCCGATTGAGAGTTCTCTCGATGGGCCTAGCCAGCCCTCAAAAGTGTCGCAAGAGAGACTGTATCCCTCTTGGGCGGCCGCGACTGAAGCTGAAGCCATGGAAGAGATGATGACCCAAGCCAGTCTTTACATTGACGGTAAAGATTTCTCGGATGTCAGCGATGTCGGTGAATGAGCAAAATGTTACAAGTCCTTCCTCTTCCCTGCACTGGGGGCCAGTGCAAGCCAGAGCTTCTTAGATGTTCCAGATCCAGGAGCCCGATGACGACCGGTGTAAGTGTGGGCATGCCCGGACTGCACCCCTGTGTTATCCCCTCTAGCGAGCCTGCCAAGAAAATGGTCAGCATACTACCAG